>JAJOZX010000074.1:520000-540000 GCA_023014485.1 Bathynomus jamesi
ATATATATATATATATATATATATATATATATATATATATATATATATATATATATATATACATACATATATATATATATATATATACATACGGAAGAATAACTTTTATATGAAAATGAAAAAGTTTATTGGTAGGCCATTCGTCATATGACAACTATTAATAATAATTAGGAGTATGATAGAATCTTTAATGCATAGTCAATTAATTATTTTGGTGACACTCGTCACCTTATAGAAGTGGTGAGTAATGTGAATTAATAAAAATGTTACACCTCTCCCCCGAAAATTCCTTTATACAGTTTTCTTTTTGTACATAAAGAATGGATTTTTTCGCACACCGCAATTGGGTATAAGACAGAAAATAATGTTAGAACATTTTAAATATATATATATATACTATATATTTAAATTGCAGATTTAAAAGAGGTCAATGTATATATGAACATCCCCCAATTTTCAATTTCTTCTATAATGTCATTGTAAATTTAGAGATACATGCAAATTCTACCACCCGGACATCTGTAGGACTTGCGTAAAATATGGAACCTGCAAATATGGGAAAGAATGCCCCTATCAACATCTCCCGACGGACCCAAAGAACAAAGGAGAAAGTTTATATGACATTAGAAATAACAATAACAATAGGAACACATTAAGCGAAAAAAAAAAATTTTCAACATCGCAGACACGATACGGCTGCTAAATGTCATCCAACGCATGCAGTTGACACAGATGGAAACCCCCAAGCCAAACCGCTTCCGGGCAAGAAGCTACCAGAACAGGTAGGAGGAAACGGATCTCTCTCGGAGGATCATAGGGCAACGAAACAAGCGAGACCGAAGGAAAACGAACTTGAAATGCACAACGGGCAACGAAAAACAAAGAACATAAATATTGTCCTGGCTAATATTCAAGGAATAAGACCAAACCAATCACTCAACAAAGTTTCGCACCTGAAAGGATTTATGGACGAAACAAGAGCGGACATCGCATGCTTCACAGAAACTCATCTTAAGGATTGTCAAAGAAATTGTGAAAACTGCGAACATTGAATTGATAACAAAGAGATAAATATAGAGGGCTTCAACATACTAAGACCGGATAGAACAACGAGACATAAAGGTGGCTGTCATATGACAGAGACGATAATAAGTAAATCAAACAGCTATGAGAGAGTGGAGACGAAGTTATTCAACTGCGGAGATGATGGCAGGAAAGTAATACAAGAAAAACTGGAGGGTATCGATACGGAAATACAAGCCCTGATTAAGGACCATACAGAGATGGAAGAGGAAAGGGCGGTAGAAGCAATAAAGGAAAATCCAAAATACTTATATAGCTTGCGAAAAAGAAAAAAAACGCGCGACGCTATTGGGCCCTTAAGGAAGATAAATAATGAACTAACCGACGATCCAAAAGGAATATCTGAAACATTGAGAGGCCAGCATGAATCAGTTTTCAGTACCCCAAAAAGTGACAAAGCGATACCTGACATAGATGCATTCTTTGAAGAGAAATTGCAAGGAGAGTATATAACAGACTTCGATTTTACCCCAGAAGATGTAGCGAGAGCTATAGGACAACTGCAGGTCCGGACAATTGGAACGCATTATTGATTAAAAACTGTAAAAATGAAATAGCTACACCTTTATACTGGATATGAAGAAGATCCCTAGAGAGTGGGGAAACACCGAGCATCTTGAAAAGGGCAAACATTGCCCCTACATATAAAAGAGGGGGCAGATCTCAAACAAAGAAGTATAGACCAGTGTCTTTGACGTCCCACTTCACCAAAATATTTAAAAGAATAGTGAGAGAGAAAATCTGTGACTTCTTGGAGACACGGGAAAGATTCAACGAAAATCAACACGGATTCCGATCGAGTAGATCATGCCTTTCACAACTAATAGAACACCACAACAATACCATAGATGCACTGGAAGGGAATGACAACTACGCTACGATGTCATATACACTGATTTTGCTAAAGCTTTCGACTAATGTGATCACGATATAATAGCACATTAAATGAAATTTATGGGTATAACAGGCAAAGTGGAAAAATGGATCTACAACTTCCTCAGCGAATCAGAATCAGAATTGCAATACGCAGTTCAGTTCCACAAAGGACAGTCCTGGCCCCATTCCTCTTCATTATCATGCTAACAGACATAGACAACGGAGTAAACAGCAAGAGTATAGTAACATCCTTTGCAGACGATACAAAGATCAGCAGAAAAATCAGCGATGTAGATGAAGTGGAGACTTTGCAGAGGGACACGAACAATATTCAAACGGTCAGAAGACAGCATGACATTTAACACCGAGGAATTTCAGCTCTTGAGATATGGTAGAAATGAGGAACTGACGGACTAAATATTACGCTCCAGATAGACAGGAAATTCAGAGAAGCACGAAAGCGATCGATCTGGGGGTAATAATGGATGATGTGAAATTCGAAACACAAAATCAGATAGTGATAAATAAAGCAAAATGAATCGCCGGACAGGTACTAAGAACGTTCAAAAGAAGGGACAGGACAGTAATGATTCCCCTGCTAAAAACACTGATTATACCAAAAACTTGAATACTGTCAGTTTTGACGTCCCCATATAAAAAGGAAGAAACTAATAAACTAGAAGAAACGCTGAGACTTTTCCCACCCAAGTTTTTTACTGCAAAGAACTCAACTACTGGGAAAGACTACGTAAACTCTACATATGGAAAATGATCGAAAAACTGGTACCAAACCTAAAACTAAACCCAATTACCATTCAAACAACACCGGAAAATAGTAAAGGCAGAATGTGTAGTATTCCCAAATTAAATGCCCGACAAGGGACCACCTCAACACTAAAGGAAAATAGCTTGGTTGTCAGGGGGCCAAGACTTTTTAACTAGCTTTCAAAGGACCTCAGAAACGTTACAGGGGTCAAAGTTGAAGTCTTCAGGAGAAGACTAGATGCCTGGCTCAGGACGGTACCAGAACTGGAGTCGGGGCCACCAGCTTGACTTTCGTGTGAAGAGAGAGAAACGCACGGAACAGCAACGAGGTTAACTTGGTGTATATATATATATATATATATATATATATATATATATATATATATACACACGGAAGAATCACTTTCATATGAAAATGAAAACGTTTATTGGTACCCATATGACAAATATTTGTAATAATATTTGGGGATAAGGTAGAATCTTCAATGCATGGTGAGAGGTGAAAATAAATAAGTTACCACTAAAACTAAAAACTGGTAAAAATTAAATTATTTTTTATATAATTTAAAGATAATTGGGATATATTAAGACAAAAACTTGCTTTAAAGAATTCTTCTTTAATGCGGGAAAAAAGGCGAAAAATGAACAAGTTACCCTAAAATAAAATCTAGTTTCATTATAAAATTAAATGAATATGTTTTATAATAAGATTTAAAGATATAGTTGTATATTAAGTCAAATTTGGTTTACCATATTTCAGTTTTTGTTTAAAAGGTCGCCTCGTTACCAATACATTACAAAATGGCATCATGGCGGTTTTCTTTTACGAGTAGTTCAATAGCTTTGACTCTTGGCTGTGTCGTTTTTTGAGACCAAATAGGTCTATCAGGTGTTGGTAAGTGAGATCTGGTTGGTAAGCAAAAGCTGTAGGTAAGTCGGCTATGTAATACTGTGTTACTGCTGAGAGGTCTTAAAGTCTATTCTTGGGCGATTAGTGTAGCCCCATCTCGACCTCGTGCAGCTGATGGGCGCGCTTCTAATATCTATACTGGAGGCCATAAAGTCTATACTTGGATGATTGGTGTCGCCCCCATCTCGGACTCATGCTGTTGATGGGAGGAGCTCCTAAAAGTCTTTATTTATACTGAGTTACTGACCAATGTACATGCATACACAACCACATACATATATATATTCTTTTTTGGACCTGAGCACATAGATTAGGTTACCCCTTGAGTTTCACACACGCAGATATATATATACAGGGCGTCCCAAAAAAATGTATACACACTTTAAATACTTATAAAGGCAGTGTTTATTAAAATACATTTCATTTTCAAAATGTAATAGAATCTACAGACATTATTTAATTGTTTTGTCAACGCCTGTTTTCAAACTGACGTCCGTTCTGGTCCAGGCACTGCTGATAACGCGAAGCAATGGAATCGCAAACATCACGAAACATTTCGTTTGGTATTTGTGTGCATTCTCGTTCAATGGCTGCTCTCAATTCAGCGACTGTTGCAGGTTTTATAGCGTAGACTTTGTCTTTTAAGTATCCCCATAAAAAAAGTCTAGTGGTGTGAGGTCTGGTGAACGCGGAGGGTATTCTACGAAACCCTTCGTCCAATCCACATCCACATCGTGCCAAGTACCACTCGCAATACTCCACTCTTCGGTCCGGATCATCTTCATTAATAGCATGGACTAATCTTGGAATGTAACTTTTCCATTGACAGCGCTTCAAAATGCTTTGGACAGACGATTCTGAAATTCCTACCTCACGACTCGCTTGCCGCACAGATTTTCTTGGACTTTGGTGATACGTTTCCAGTACTCTTTCTTGCTTTGTGGGGCTTGTCGATGTCCGTGGTCTTCCGGAACGCTTCTTGTGGACATTCTGAACAGTTCCATCGGCTTCAAACTTATCTCTAATTCGAGTGATGGTAAGTCGCGTTGGTGGATCTGTTTGAAACTCCCTCCTAAACTGTCTTTGCACTTCAACTGCGTTTTCACACTTCCAGTAGCATTTTAGAATGAATTTCCTTTGTTCAAAGCTTAGTCTGACTGCCATTATTAATTCTAATGGGTTTAACTTGGAAAGAAAGAAACATCAATTGAGCTATCAGCTGTTAAAGTGTGTATACATTTTTTTGGGACGCCCTGTATATAGAGGGTGGCCCAAACAAAATGGCACCAATTTTCAGAAGTGATATCTCAATGACCATTGCAGTTAGGGATTTTAAAAAACAACCAAATGAAAGATAATTCTTTTCTCTTTAAATACTTATTCAATAGCTTGATGGTTATAAACCCATGTAATGCCAAAAATTGGCTTATAAGAAAAATATACACAAAAAAGTTGCGCATTTATATTTATTCCTTTTATTTTTTTCTAATTAATTATCTTCTAATTTACGGTCTTTAAACGAAGTTCTGTGGTTTTAAGTTAAACCTAATTTTCAATAAATGGCTCAATCTGCCCTCCATTATGGTCAACCACAGCCTGTAATCTCGCCCTCCATTTTGAAATTGCCTTTGAGATCGTCACTTGTGAGAGATTTTCCCATGCAGCCTGAATTCGTTCACGAAGATGGTTCACATCACGGATTTTCTGACCATGGTAGACTTCTCTCTCTAAGGCAGACCGCACAAAGTAGTCAATGGGGTTTAGATCTGGGCTGCATGGTGGCCAATTATTTGGTTCGATAAAACCAGGACAACTATTATTGAGAAATGTTATTGTTTCCTTGGCTGTATGAGATGGGGCTCCATCTTGCATGAACACAAAATCAGTGCTCGTCTCCTTGATCTCTGACAACATTGGAGACAAAATGTCATTACAGTATTAAATTGAGTTAATTTTAACGCCTCGCTGAATAAAAATGATGTTTTGTTCTCAGATGACGCTGCAAGGGAAACCATTATCGAATCTGAAAAGTGTTTTTTTTCACGCAAAAGTCGTTTTGGGTCAACATGAGTTTTTGTCGCCACTGCTGCACGAACCCGATCATTTGGGTATTTCGTGGTGTTTCGACCGTAAATCGTTTCTCATCAGAAAACCAAATTTTTTTCACAGACTCATTTGACCGAAATCTTCGCAATAGATTTTTACATCGATGGAAACGTCTTTCTTTCACAGGCTCCAATAAAGCAGTAACCTTCACCCTCTTAAATGTTTTCAACCCAAGATCTTTTCGAATTATTCGCTGTACTGATGAACGTGAAATCCCGGTTTCTTTTGCAACTTCACGTTCACTTTTACTTGTTCCCGGTTGTTCCACTTGACTTAAAACCATTTCATTTACTTTTTCAATGTTTTCTGGCATTCTAATACTTTTTGGTCGACCACTTCCCGGACGCCGTTGACTGCTGCTGGTTTCTTTAAGTTTTTGTAAAAAATGTGCCACAGTTCTTTTTTTCCAATTTCTATTTGGAAATTCGTAAAGGATTCTGTTTAATGAATATCCTTTTTCTTCACGTAGTGCTTGTATAATGTTCTTATCAGATTCTCTCAATCCCATCTTGAGGGGTCTGGAATAGAAAAATTTAATTTAAAATTAGGATCAAGGAATAAATATAAATGCGCAACTTTTTTCGTATATTTTTTTTGGAAGCCAATTTTGGGCATTATATGGGCTTATAACCATCAAGCCATAGAATAAGTATTTAAAGAGAAAATAATTATCTTTCAGTTGGTTGTTTTTTAAGTCCCTAGCTGCAATGGTTATTGAGATATCACTTCTCAAAATTGGTGCCATTTTTTTTGGGCCATAAGTCCGGAATCATAAGAGAAATTCATATTTTTCTATTTCTACAAACCATAATTTATGCTCGGGATGCTTTGTTTTGCCTTTTTTTATTATTTTCCTATGATGCCGGACTTATGGGACACCCTGTATAATATACATATATATATATATATATATAATATATATAATAATATTATATATATATATATAGATATATATATATATAATATATATATATATATATATATATATATATATATATACACACACACACACACACAGGGTGTCCCATAAGTCCGGCATCATTGGAAAAATAATAAAAAAAGGCCAAACAAAAGCTTTTATTTACAAAACGTGCTCAATATGTCCACCATTGTTTTCAATACACAAATTCAGACGTGATACCCAGTCAGCAAGCACACGGTGAATGATGTCAGGAGTAATGGTGTTACATGCCCCAATAATGCGCTGCCGCAAATGTTCAACACTCCTAATTTTCTCTGCGTATACCAGCACTTTCAAGTGGCCCCAGAGATAAAAATCTAGTGGCGTGAGATGGGCTTTCCACAGGCCCTCGACGTCCTATCCAATGACCAGGGAATTGTTGGTACAGGTATTCCTTTACTTGGGTGCTGTAATGTGCAGGAGCGCAGTCTTGCTGGAACCATGTTGGGCAATTTCCTTCTTCGTTCAAGACACTGGGAAATGCTTCTTCCTTGAGAATACGTAGGTAGATGCCTCCAGTGACATGTTCATCGAAAAAGAGGGGGCCATTGATGCGATCCTTCCAAATGCCACACCATACCATCACCCGAGATGCACCTTGTTCCTTTGAAGAGGTATACCAGTGAGGGTTGTTTTGAGACCAGTAGCGGGTGTTCTGTCGATTTACCTTACCATTTCCATAAAAAACAGCCTCGTCACTGAAGAGAATGGTGGACGGGAAATTGCCATCCCGAGCATTTTGTTCCGTAGCCCATTCACAGAATTCCATCCGCCGGTCGGGATCATCTTCGCTTAATTTCTGTAGGATCTGAAGTTTATATGGATGCCATTTGTGAGCCTAAAGAATGCGATGGATGCGGACATCGCCGGCGGACAATCGCCGAAGAGACTTATTGGGACTTCTGTTAAAATGAGCCAGGATAGCAGTCGCTGTATCATCGTCAGTGGACCTCTTTGAAGGTCCACTGCGTGGTTCATCTTCTATGGATCCTGTTTCCTTAAACTTTGCAACAAGTCTGCTAACACAACTCTGTGTTATTGGGTCGCGGTCTGTATGCAGTCTGTTAAATTCAGCAGCGACCTCTCTTTGACTCCGATTTCCTATGAGTAGAATTATCTGAATTCGTTCTTCCTTGCTCACAGATATTGTGGCCTGTAGAAAGAGAAAAATATGAATTATGGTTTGTAGAAATAGAAAAATATGAATTTCTCCTATGATGCCGGATCTTATGGGACACCCTATATATATATATATATATATATATATATATATATTATAATATATATATATATAGATACACAGTATATATATATTTGTATATATATATATATATATATATATTATATATATATATATATAAAATATATATATATATAGCGAGGAATAGGAGGACGAAAAGATGGTACATGTTTATTAACAGACGTTTCGGAAAACTTCAATTTCCATCATCAGTCCTAAAATTTTAAAACAAGTAAAAATAAATAAGTATAATAAATAAACGAACAACAAATTAAAATGGCGCACACAATTAGCGAGAATCAAAAACAAGTTACGATGTGTATTAAATTAAAAGATTAAAGTTAAATGATATAAAAAATAAAAGTATGGATAATAAGTAAAATATAAAATGGTTTAGGTAGAAACAGAATTGTAAAATTACTTACAATTAGCGAAAATTAAAAGCAAGTTACAAAGTGTATTAAATTAAAAGATTAAAGTTAAATGATATAAAGTATAAAAGTATTGATGAAAAGAAAATAATAAAATGTTAAGTGAAACAGAATTGTAAAATTTCTTACCAGATTGTAATGAGACTACTTATACAGAAGGTTGGGAATGGTTGCCTGTTGAAAGAATTCCATTGGGACGATGGAGCCGGGCGGAGTGATAGTGGATTTCTTTTGAAAGTTTATTTAGCAATGTTTAAATTGAAAGCGGAACTGTAATCGTTGAGGGTTGGCTGGATACTAAGGATATAAAGTGACTCAAGTATGCGGAGGTCGATTAGTTGGTTGGCTGAGTTGATAATTTTGAAATTGGAGGAAAGTAACGGGTGGTTGTGGAGGTAGCAGTGATCCCTTATTGCAGATTTGGAGGGTTTGTTCAGGGGCTGTGAAGTTCTTGTAGAAATCCCACGATGCTCGTCCACTCTTGTTTGATATTGGCGGATGGTACTGCCAATATAGTTCGCTTTGCAGCGAACACAATTAAAAGCGTAGATAGTGGACGAAGCAAGTGGCTGGGGTGTTTTTTCTTTATGGTTGAGGTGGGATTTGATACTATTGTTGTTGGTAAAAGCGAAATGAAATTTAATTTGGGGGTAAAGCGGCGTGAGTAAGAGACGGAGTTCTGAAAGTATTTTGTGGCTAATATGGTCATAATAAGGGAATGAAAAATATTGTACGTCTTTTTTAACAGTAGGAATTTTAAGGGGGGGTTGATAAATATTATTAAGAAAATTTCTGGTTAAAGACTGTAACAAATGTTTTGGGAAAGAGTTATTAATGCTGAAGTTAAGAATTAACTCTATTTCATGGTGAAAAGATAAGTACGAGGAGCAAAGATGGTAGGGCCGGTGGATTAAAATTTTAATACTGTTTATTTTATATAGCAAAGGGATGTGGCTTAGGAAATTAGTACCCAGGCCTGTGTACGTGGGTTTTTCGATATATAGAAGTGCTAAATTTGTTGTTTTGTTTAGTTATTGTAATATCTAGGAAGGGAAGGGTGTTGTTGGATTCGTCTTCTTTGGTGAACTTAATATTTTTATGTTGGGAATTAAGGTAGTTAAGAAAAAGGGGGGCGTGGTTGGCATTGTGAAAAAGGAGAAAGGTGTCATCAACGTATCTTTATATAGGCGTGGTTTATAATGAGTGGGGCAATGAAGTAGCCAGTTATTTTCGTGATGGCTGAGGAAGATGTTCGCTAAAGTGGCACTTAAGGGGGATCCCATAGCTAATGAGTCGGTTTGTTGATAAAGTTGTTGGTTAAAGAAAAAATAGGTGTCTGAGGCGGCGAGCGTAAGCAGTTTGGTAAATTCATGTTTTGTCAGATTCAAAACTGTATTCGGATTGTTGGCGAAAAGGCTATTAATACAGATATCGATGGCTTCTTTAATTGGAACGTTGGTGTAGAGAGATACTATATCGAAACTGTGCACATGAAGGTTATTTGAGTTATTTATGGTCCATATTTCTTTAGCGAATTCGTAGGAGTTGGTGACGGAATATTCGTTTGGGTTAGGGGGGTTAACGTGGGAATTAGGAATTTTGCTAGTTTGTAATTGTGGGTAGTATAGGCCGAAAGGATGGGTATAATGGGTAAGTTGGGTTTATGTGTTTAGGGAGGCCATAGAGAGTACCTGGGGATGAGCCGGAAGAACGTACTTGGTTATAAGTGCTTTCTGAAATTTTGTTCTGATCATATAGTTTTTTGAGGAAACGGTTGATTTTATCTTCAAGTTTTAGGGAAAGGGTTAAAGGATTATCGTTAATCTTTTTAAATTTGGTGGGATCGCTAAGAACGTTGTTAACCTTATTAATATAATCTGGTTTATTAAGAAGGACGGTGCCTTTACCTTTGTCGGGGCGTGAAATGATAATGGAGTCGTCTTTAGATAGTTCTTTAAGGCAAAAGAGGTCTTTTTTATTAATAAGGGGGGAAAAAGGTTTATGAGGTTTAAAACTATAAACATGTTTATTAGCGATATGGGTGAGTGAGGACTTTAAAAGCGGAAGTTTTGACTCGTCAACTATTGGGAATTTTTTTAAGCTATGAAAGAGTTTTTCGAAAGATAAAAAGTGCTTAAAATAATTTATCTTAAAATTTGGCAGTTTAAAGTCTAGGCTTAAGGATAGGAGTCGTTTTTCATTAGTACTTAGGGTTCTATTAGAAAAGTTGAAAATGGTTTGATCAGGATTTAGGGGCTGAAGGTTAGAGTTTAAGCCTAATAGGTTTAATTTTCTATTGTGGACCATAAATAACTCAAATAACCTTCATATGCACAGTTTCGATATAGTATCTCTCTACACCAACGTTCCAATTAAAGAAGCCATCGATATCTGTATTAATAGCCTTTTCGCCAACAATCCGAATACAGTTTTGAATCTGACAAAACATGAATTTACCAAACTGCTTACGCTCGCCGCCGCCTCAGACACCTTTTTTCTTTAACCAACAACTTTATCAACAAACCGACTCATTAGCTATGGGATCCCCCTTAAGTGCCACTTTAGCGAACATCTTCCTCAGCCATCACGAAAATAACTGGCTACTTCATTGCCCCACTCATTATAAACCACGCCTATATAAAAGATACGTTGATGACACCTTTCTCCTTTTTCACAATGCCAACCACGCCCCCCCTTTTTCTTAACTACCTTAATTCCCAACATAAAAATATTAAGTTCACCAAAGAAGACGAATCCAACAACACCCTTCCCTTCCTAGATATTACAATAACTAAACAAAACAACAAATTTAGCACTTCCATATATCGAAAACCCACGTACACAGGCCTGGGTACTAATTTCCTAAGCCACATCCCTTTGCTATATAACATAAACAGTATTAAAATTTTAATCCACCGGGCCTACCATCTTTGCTCCTCGTACTTATCTTTTCACCATGAAATAGAGTTAATTCTTAACTTCAGCATTAATAACTCTTTCGCAAAACATTTGTTACAGTCTTTAACCAGAAATTTTCTTAATAATATTTATCAACCCCCCCTTAAAATTCCTACTGTTAAAAAAGACGTACAATATTTTTCATTCCCTTATTATGACCATATTAGCCACAAAATACTTTCAGAACTCCGTCTCTTACTCACGCCGCTTTACCCCAAAATTAAACTTCATTTCGCTTTTACCAACAACAATAGTATCAAATCCCACCTCAACCATAAAGAAAAAACACCCCAGCCACTTGCTTCGTCCACTATCTACGCTTTTAATTGTGTTCGCTGCAAAGCGAACTATATTGGCAGTACCATCCGCCAATATCAAACAAGAGTGGACGAGCATCGTGGGATTTCTACAAGAACTTCACAGCCCCTGAACAAACCCTCCAAATCTGCAATAAGGGATCACTGCTACCTCCACAACCACCCGTTACTTTCCTCCAATTTCAAAATTATCAACTCAGCCAACCAACTGATCGACCTCCGCATACTTGAGTCCCTTTACATCCTTAGTATCCAGCCAACCCTCAACGATTACAGTTCCGCTTTCAATTTAAACATTGCTAAATAAACTTTCAAAAGAAATCCACTATCACTCCGCCCGGCTCCATCGTCCCAATGGAATTCTTTCAACAGGCAACCATTCCCAACCTTCTGTATAATTAGTCTCATTACAATCTGGTAAGAAATTTTACAATTCTGTTTCACTTAAACCATTTTATATTTTACTTTTCATCCATACTTTTATACTTTATATCATTTAACTTTTAATCTTTTAATTTAATACACTTTGTAACTTGCTTTTAATTTTCGCTAATTGTAAGTAATTTTACAATTCTGTTCTACCTAAACCATTTTATATTTTACTTATTATCCATACTTTTATTTTTTATATCATTTAACTTTTAATCTTTTAATTTAATACACATCGTAACTTGTTTTGATTCTCGCTAATTGTTGCGCCATTTTAATTTGTTGTTCGTTTATTTATTATACTTATTATTTTTTACTTGTTTTAAAATTTTTAGCACTGATGATGGAAATTGAAGTTTTCCGAAACGTCTGTTAATAAACATGTACCATCTTTTCGTCCTCCTATTCCTCGCTAAGTTACGCTTCCCTAAGAACAAACCATTCAACCAAGTTATATATATATATATACTGTATATATATATATATTTGTGTGTATATATATATATATATACAGAGAGAGAGAGAGAGAGAGAGAGAGAGAGAGAGAGACCGAAAACGTAAAATAATCGTACAAAAATGTATAAGTTATACAAGTTAAAAATCCCAATTCAAAGTGAAGAAAATTAAAAATTAAAAAAACAATAAAATTATGAAACTTTTAGAGCTCAACTCCTCTTTCAGGTAAGAAGACTATTCGGAGTAAAACTTCCAGAGAAAGAACAGCAGATATATATATATAGATATATATATATATATATATATATATATATATATATATATATTATATACTATATATATACTATATATATATACATATATATATATATATATATATATATATATATATATATATATATATATATATATATGTTAACCCATCCGTCTATGGCCCTGAGTCGGTTCGGAATCGACGGGGGGTTCTGGTTAGGAGGCAGCAACGGATATTTCTTCTATAACATTCTAATTCTTTTCGGTCGCCTCTTGTTAAACTCTTGGCTACAGACTCGCCAGACTGTTATGCCAATATCTTCTATGGTGCTTGGGTTGTCTCTTTCTCTCGCTTTATGGGTCGACGATTATTAATTCTTCTCTTGATATAATACTCTGATACTTTCTCTTGGTACTAAACTTATCGATTTTTCTTTTATAACTTATCGACTTAACTGACTAAGTTTTCTGAAGATAGCCCAACTCAAGGGGAAAAATAAAAAGTTTCTTTTACGGTAATTTACTTCTAAAAATGTACAGGTAGTGCTCTGAATTTACAGGGGTAGAGGTTCGACCTCTTTCGACCATGACTCAGGCCGGAATCTAAAAAGTTAAGGAGGCAAGGGGCCTCTGCCCCCTCCTCGCAGCGAGGCTGCTAACAAAGGAGTCTCCTAATGAAGTGCTGTAATGAAGTGCTCTAATGAATGCCGTAATTTTACAAATACATGTATAATATAAACCTAAATGTTTGGGTGAAGACAGTTGAAGGTTAAGTTTCCCCCTTTTAAACACATGATCAGATGTTTGAAAGATTCCAAATAAAAATATAAAAAAAAAAAAAAAACTAATCGTATATTTTTGCCGAATCTTCATTTCTGAAGGCGATATCATTTCGTAATAGTACATAATTACAAATTAAGTACACGACTGAGTACGTATTAATTTTGGTTCATTACAATTACGATTACAATTATGGATTACTTCACATTCGCTTATTATTGTTTAATTACACTTCTATTAAAGTACATTCTTACATTATATATTAATTCATTACATTCAATTACAGTTTCATTAAAGTACATTACGTCGTTTACCATTCTTAGTGTTTTTATATATTTATATATGGTTATACTATATGGTTATAGTATATGGTTATACTAGATGGTTATACTAGATGGTTATACTATATGGTTATTAGTACAACACAAGTACATGAGACATGACACACATGATATAACATAACGCATGATAAAGTTATAAATTCGAATCGAGCGAAAGGAGACTTTTTTTTATCTTTGAAGCGTTCGATTCTGCCAGTTAGCGGAATTTGATAACTTACTAAGCATTTTCGAGTTCAATGCGGGAGGTGATATAATAAAAAATAATAATGAAAAAAATAATACGAGAACGTATTTTTGCGTTTTCGAACGAAGGCATGAAGTTTTGCATTTCATAGATTGACACGAGTAAAAATGAATATTTAATAAAATTTATATAGGATAATGATCAAGTTAAATATGGACGTATGGGGGCGGGGATATGGTCGAATAATAGTTGTATTTATACTACATAACATATAAATAATGACTTCTATAGAGTGTACAGTTTTTATTATGATGATAAAGAATTTTCATACATAGCATACTAGAGATATAATGAAGGGAAATTAATGACGGGAAAATGTGACGTCATAGTTATTGAATTTGTACGTATATTACAAATCATTATTAGGAAGATTTACATGAACGAATTAGAGACAAACAGTGGGTATCAATGACTAAGAAGTACAACTGCGGGTTCCAATCCTGTTACATGCAATGTGTATGCATAATCTAGGGTCGAGGGTGAGATGGAAGACAATCATAATTAATTATAATAAATTCTATAACAATGAAAAATGGAAAATAGATACGACTAAACCACAGAAATGGTAGATCATAGGGTTGTGACACAAACAAAAATAGGAAGCTACAAATAAAATTTCTATCCAAAACTCGCTTAGGCAATTTTGGTTTCTTATGTAAAAATAAATATGGATTATTCATTGTTCATTTTTACAGTGTTTCCCCCCCTAAAATGGTATTAATACAATAATAAGCACACCGGACAAAAAATTAGTCACCCCTCTCAGAATGTACCTAATAACGTGTGACGGCGCCTCTGGCCTTGATAACCGCACGAATCCGACGAGGCAGAGACTCTACGAGGTTGTGCATGTACTGAACATCGATTTGCTGCCACTCGTTCATCAGCCGGTCCCGAAGTTCCGCCAGAGTCCGTGGGTGTCTATTCCTGCGCTTCACTTTCTGTTTCCAGCCTGAACAACACCTTCGACGCATTCAGGATTAAAGGCTTCATTGGACCTGCGATGTACTCGTCGCCTCCCATCATTGGAGAACAAACAAAAACGGGACTCATCGGACCAAATTACACGTTTCCAATCTGCCGCAGTCCAGTTTTTGTGCCTCTGAGCCCATTTATAACGTGCCAATTTGTGACTTGCTGTTAACAGCGGCCTCTTCCGTGGTACCCTGCTCCAGATGTCCATCGCATGCAGTTCTCGTCGCAATGTCCGTTCGGAAATTGGTCGCTGGAGAACCTCATTGGTTTCTTGGAGCAATTGTTCTCTGGTTTGAAAACGATTTGCAGTTACTAGACGAGAAACATGGCGGCGGCCCCTATTGTCGAGAATTGTTTTCCGGCCACAGTTACGCCGTCGATTGTCAGTTGATTGCGAACTACACCACTCTTTGTAAACTCGCTGGACAGTACGCGTTGACACACCAACAAATTGGGCTACTTCAGACATTTTGTGTCCGTTGGCTCTACCAAACACGATGGCTCCTTTTTGCCACTGAGTAACGTCTGCCTCACGACCCATTTTGCAGACTATATCCAACACACACTTTGTTCTTCACCACCTCACGAAACAGATCTGATCCTGTGTGCTACGTCACCGCTACTTGTCACTTACCAATGCTACATCAGCGCCCTCTGTGTGACCTTGAACTTCCTACTATCCGTGGTATTAGGGGTGACTAATTTTTTGTCCGGTGTGCTTATAATACAATTAATACAATATAATAGAATTGAGAAAATAACATCTAACGAATTCATTTTAGATGACATTCTTTTTTACAATACAAGTTTTATACAGAACGAGTTCGGGTAGTTGAGTACAATGCAGAGTATCAAATCTTTAAAATGACACTTGCTTACAAAATATAAAAAAAATTCAAAGATTAATACTTTAATTTAGACAAACAATTAAGTTAGACAAACAATGATATTGTTAAAATTTTTTACAAAATTTTTATTTTTCTGTGGGAAAAATTACATACATAATGAATAGTAGATAAAAGGGAAAAATATAAATTTTAAAGTTCATGGATTTTCAAGGTTACCATGATAGTACAATTGATAAACTAATTTTATTGACTATTGTAGGTAAAAATAGAATTACGTAATGGATGATGTATAGACCTGTGGTCAAGTGTGTATTTGGGTGTACTAGGTACAAAGTGTGTATCTTACAACTTCGAGGGACAGATTAGCTGAGAGGATTGTTAAATTAACTGAATAAATGCATAAGCAATATATATTAGAAAGCAAAAATGATTAAGACTAAATAGCATAGTTTGCACTTACACGTAATGAAATAGTTTTATTGTGATATCCAATGATTTTAGCATAAGGTTTGTATATATAGTATATATAGTGAGCATACATGCATTTTTATTGACTGTTGTAGGTACAAATCGAATTACGTAGTGGATGATGTATAGACCTGTGGTCAAATGTGTATTTATGTTTATTGGGTACAGATTGTAGTGGTTGGTGATACGTTCAAAAGGAGAAAGGGGATTTATAGTTGAATAGTTGAAATTATACGTCAGTGTGCAGATGTATCTATAAATATTGGTAAGAAGCATCTGTAGATGAGTGAGTCGGTACAATAGTATGTAGAATATGAGAGTAATTTGTTCATCCCTTGAAGAACTAGATCATTATGGGTCATTGGTGGATTAGGATTATATATATATATATATATATATATATATATATATACATATATATATATATATATATATATACTTTAAGGAACAGATAAAATAACTTAATAAATGTATGAGCGAGAATTTCTATATAGTAAGCAATAATTATGATGTATTATAATGATGATGTTTGCATACGAGTTTTAATGCAAAAGTGACTGGAGGGACGGAACGTAAATTAATTCGAATATGTGTGAAAAGTAATAAAATTCAATTAGGATTATAGATTTTACATAATTAATCAGTTACACGTATAAGGTAATTAAAAAAACGAACTTAGAGGACCTTACAATTAATGAAAGTAAATCTAGCGGTATTAAAAATTAAATTTTGAAGATGGAATTAAATTCGACTACTAACATTCCTAGCTATATATGAACTATATAACCATTAATATTAACCAGAAGTATCGGGACGATAATTGAATTAAGAAAATTAAGAATACAAATTAAAAATATAAATCAATTATGCATTTCAATGAGCTAAACATAATTTTATAATATTCTAAAAAATATAAAAACACAACTTAACATAAATTGAGGTTATGTTCCATTGTACCAAAGAGGAATTAACCATGGTTGAACCATTCCTCTGGTTGACACAGTTCAACTGGGGTTGGGGGTGTTAAAATAAAATAAAATAAAAAGACAAAGTTTGGAGTACTACATTCGGGGGAATTGAGTGACTAAGCGGGGGGTATAAGTCTGAAATTGACAATACATCTTTCGTGAGCACTTTGCTCTTTTAAAAAAAGATTGCTTGTCACACTACTTAAAAATTAAGAGTTCAACAAACGGAGGGACGGCATGTTCCTCATATACATTACAATAATTACCAAAATCGTTACAACCTTTGTAAAAACGGTTTTGTTACAAATAATAAATTACATAACTATATATTTATATACGCAACAATGGCATGAAAAGAAAAGACAAATTGGTCAATTTCCTTCTTAAAAACAAGGAAAAAGGTTAAACTAAAGACGCAAACCGGTCAATTCTGGTTGAATTTAATTCTCTTTTACAACAAAAAAAGGTTGAATTAAATTCTTAAATTACATTTTCTTAAATTAAATTCTCTTAAATTACAAAGAAAAGGTTGAATTAAATTGACTGCATTGAAAAATGACTTGGAACTCGAAATAAAAATGACTTGGGACTCGAAATAAAAATGACTTGGGACTCGAAATAAAAATGACTTGGGACTCGAAATAAAAATGACTTGGGACTCGAAATAAAAATGACGGAATAAAACTGACTGGAATAAAACTGTCTGACTTGAACTCTATCAAGTATTCTTGAAACTAACTTGAACTCTATCAAGTATTCTTCAAACTAACTTGAACTCTATCAAGTATTCTTCAAACTAACTTGAACTCTATCAAGTATTCTTGAAACTAACTTGAACTCTATCAAGTATTCTTGAAACTAACTTGAACTCTATCAAGTATTCTTGAAACTAACTTGAACTCTATCAAGTATTCTGAAACTGTCTGACTTGAACGCTTGTCAAGTATCATGAAACTTAAACTGTCTAACTTGAACGCTTGTCAAGTATCTTGAAACTTAAACTCTCTAACTTGAACGCTTGTCAAGTATCTTGAAACTTAAACTGTCTAACTTGAACGCTTGTCAAGTATCTTGAAACTTAAACTGTCTAACTTGAACGCTTGTCAAGTATCTTGAAACTTAAACTGTCTAACTTGAACGTTTGTCAAGTATCTTGAAACTTAAACTGTCTAACTTGAACTCTTATCAAGTATTTCTATAAATCTCTGGGGCGGTTGTCCCTTTTGGCGCAACCTTCTGACTTCAAAAACTGACTTCAAAAATGACTTCAAAAAATGACTTCAAAAAATGACTTCAAAAAATGACTTCAAAAAATGACTTCAAAATTACTTCAAGTATCTCTCTAAATCTATAAACTCTCTATAAACACTCTCTTAATTTGCAAGTCAATTCAATTCAATAATTTGAAAAAATTTGCAAACAAAAATATAAAATGTAAACAACATTTCACTCGAATGTACACGAAGGTACGATACTATTATGTTTGATACATAAAATAAAATTATTCTATACTGAATATAATAGTGAAAATAACTGAAATTAACTCTCTTGAAATTAACTCTCTTGAAATTAACTCTCTTGAAATTAACTCTCTGTTACAATTAACTCTCTGTTACAATTAACTCTCTGTTACAATTAACTCTGTGAAAATTACTGTTTCACTAAAAAAAATGTATCACTGGTGTCTGAAGTGTTCACTGTGTTTCTTGTAAATTCTGACTCCATACTAAATATTAACTGTTAATAATGCTGACTTTTCAAATGTTTACAAATTTCTTAAAAAAACAAACTCTGTACTTAACAAAATTTTCTATGGGGAAATCCTTGAGACGTGTCCTGAAGACGTCTTGCTGGCTACTTCTGGGATGAAAACTAGGCGTGGAGAACTTGGAGTCGTGAACACACCGGTTCAAGGGTGGATGTACGAACTAGAAGTCGTGACACGCCGGTCAAATGGTTTTATCCTGATGCAGGGTAATTTCTATCTTGGCCAAAGAGTGGCCTCTTCTTAAAATCTTCTTCTTCTTAAAATAATCTTCTTCTTAAAATCTTCTTCTTCTTAAAATCTTCTTCTTAAAATATTCTTCTTCTTAAAATATTCTTCTTCTTAAAATCTTCTTCTTAAAATCTTCTTAAAATCTTCTTATTATCCTGGGGCAGGGTCGCCACAATGTTAACCCCTCCGTCTATGGCCCTGAGTCGGTTCGGAATCGACGGGGGGTTCTGGTTAGGAGGCAGCAACGGATATTTCTTCTATAACATTCTAATTCTTTTCGGTCGCCTCTTGTTAAACTCTTGGCTACAGACTCGCCAGACTGTTATGCCAATATCTTCTATGGTGCTTGGGTTGTCTCTTTCTCTCGCTTTATGGGTCGACGATTATTAATTCTTCTCTTGCTATAATACTCTGATACTTTCTCTTGGTACTAAACTTATCGATTTTTCTTTTATAACTTATCGACTTAACTCGCTTTATGGGTCGACGATTATTAATTCTTCTCTTGCTATAATACTCTGATACTTTCTCTTGGTACTAAACTTATCGATTTTTCTTTTATAACTTATCGACTTAACTGATTAAGTTCTTCTGAA
>JAJOZX010000074.1:550000-682500 GCA_023014485.1 Bathynomus jamesi
GCCACCATTTTAAAAGATAAAAAGTAAAAAAATTGAAGTATATAAGGTTTAAAGACCATCTGATGTGATGTAGCATGACCCAATGCTACTATGAATATAGAATATAGTTACCTAGGGGGCACAACTCCGATAGCACGCTGCCACACACACACACACACACACACACACTCACACACACACAGAACAGCGGTGTTTAAGAAAAAAACATCGCATACATCGACATATTTTTAAAAAAAATGAGTGAGGAGTAAATAGAAACACAGTTGCATACAATAGTTATTTACATGTGAAGACATTATTTTTTTTTATTAGTGTAGTAAACTCAATTATTGGGAGAAATAATTACATTCTCATTGCTTTGTACTCGTACAATACATCCAATTCTTTTTAAAAATAATACCCCGTTCAATGTATGAGGTATTCTGTATCCGATATACAGAGCTTTAAGGTCATTCAAGATTGTTTTTGTTCCTACTTTATAATTGGGCGTAACATTTTCAGAATTTTTTTTCTATTACAGCTCGAAAACACCGTCAGTTATTAAAATATTATCATGAAAAGTTGATGCATACACAACACGTACTAAGTGGGGGTTTATTCTCTTTTCATCAGTTATTTTCAATTGAAAACTATTCAGAGCTCTTTGCGATGCGATGTGTGAGGAAGTCTTCTAAATCGTAGCGACAGTTACAGCATATATAAAAAAAAAGTTCCTCCGGATGAACGGTGAAGGCGAAGGATAGTTTGTAACACTCCAGACCAGCTTCCCAACGCGAGTGGAATTCCTCGGGGTTCGCGTCTTCTAAACATTATCTAAATTCTGTTCTCACCTTGTTCATCTCAACACTTCATAAAATCGTTAATTAAAAATGTGTCACAATAACGCATATCATCAACTTGCGCATTTAATAGAGGTTTCAGGTTTAGGTAGGCGGCTACTTCAAACAGTCTATCGAGGATGAATAAGCAATGAGTAGGCAATAGTCCGTTATTACCATTGTTTTTAGTAAAAGTTTTTAGATTAGTTTTCCACAACCATCGTGTTTAAACACACGGTTGATTCGTTTCACAACTCACAGTTAACGTACAAATAATACAATATGGAGGGGTATCATTAATCGTTACCCTTGTTGCACTCGCGGAAGCTGACATTTTATAATTTTCAGCCAACCATTTATAATGTTATAATGTTTCAGACCAACAAAGACCCTAGGATCCACTCATGGCTGGTCTACCTAACAGTGTTCGTAATTGTGTATGTCCTCCGTGGTGGCGGAGGGGACCTACAATTTTACGTGGGTTCCGAACCACAAGAACATAAGAAATTTATGTGACAACTTCCTGTACACTGTGTACATTGGCAACGACCAATTTAGCAAAACTAATTAATTATCGATTTAAAACTAAAGATAGAATCTCTGGATCCAGAGGATCACGTCATAATAGACTACTATCCACAAATATGTTACACTCTATATCTATTTATAACCAACATGCAAATATATCAGATCCAGAGAATCCAGTCAATTTCATTACGGTATCCATCAATACTAGTACCTTGTCACGAAAAATAAGTCACGGTCCATATCGATTGTGGACCAAGTCAAAATTTACAACCATATACATTACAATATATACACTTACGAGAAAAAGTGTAGGTTTGGCTGTAAAGACTGTAGTAATGTAGAAATGTGTGTGCACCCATCTTCGGTCTCCCATTTAAAGGTGTTTGTGGGGCAAGTGAAGATCATGAGTTTTTCAATACCTCACAGTACTATGGGGGGCACCGCTCAGCAGAGGAATCTCTTTAAATGGGGTGTGTAAGGACAGAGAGTATCCCCTAACCCAAATCGCTGCCTCCCTATATCCCACAACACTTGTGTTGAGCTTTGGGATCTATCCCCACAAAGCCTTAATTTTACTACCTTAAACTATACCCAATCTATCAACATATGCGTCTAATCGATTTTTAAACATGTTTATAGATGTGCTACTAATTACTTCTACCGGCAAACTATTCCAGCTATTTACTATTCTATGCGTAAAAAAGTTTTTGGCAACTGCTGTCTCGAACCTTCTACTTGTCAACTTACACCCGTTATTTCTAGTCCTATTATATTGAGAAATTTCGAAAAAGCTATCTCTATCTACGTTATCGAACCAATTCATAATTTTGAAAACCTGGATTAGATCACCCCTTAACCTCCTAGTCTCGAGTGTTGTCAATTTTAACTCCTTAAGCCTATCCTCGTACGACTTTGACCTAAGCGACGGAATCATCTTAGTTGCTCGTCTTTAAACTCTTTCGATTTTGTCTATAGCTTTTCGCATATGCGGATTCCAAAATTGGACCGCGTACTCCAAATGGGGTCTAACTAATGATTTATAAAGTGGAACTATAATATCGCGCGATTTGTACTCAAAATTTCGAGCTATAAAACCTAACACTTTGTTCGCCTTATTGACCGCTGCTGTACTTTGTTTCGCTACTTTTAAATCACTAGTGACTATAACTCCTAAATCTTTTTCCTGCTCTACGCTTGTTAAATCTTTCCCTGACATACTATACGCAAAATTACCGTTACGCGAACCTATATGCAAAATTTTGCACTTATCCACGTTAAATCTCATTTGCCACGTGACTGACCAATCAACGATTTTATTCAGATCTTCCTGAATTTTACCTCTATCTTCGTCATTAATCGCCCTACCACCCAGCTTCGTGTCATCCGCAAACTTTGAAACTGTACCGACTAGGCCGACATCTAAATCGTTAATATATATAAGAAAAAGCAAGGGGCCCAATACAGAACCCTGAGAAACGCCACTCGCTACATTAGCCCAACACGACTGCGCTCCATCAACGACCACCCTCTGTTTCCTACCTCGCAACCACTCTTCTAGCCAATTTATTACTACACCCCTGATTCCATGAGCCTTAGTTTTTTCAATGAGTCTTTTGTGTGGCACGGTGTCAAACGCTTTTTGAAAATCTAAATACACTACATCAACCAACACAAACATTTTCGACACCGCATCAACAATCGAATAAATAATAATACGCGTGGGGGAGTCTACACGTTTATAATTTGTCTCGAGCACATAATCGCACTGCTACGTTTAAGCACTCACTGATTTAGAAAAAGTCATGGCGTATTCTGTGTTAAGGATACTGTTCAGCGGTAGTTCCAGCTTTCTTTGTAACTGTAGGTGCAGATACTTCTTGGTGATGTAGCGAGGAGTCTTCTGGATAGCTCGTCACGACACTTCAACCTCAGATGCCGGTGTGAGGTGGGTGGAAAAAGTATATACCCAAAATTACTTGGCACGTTAAATGATTCGATAGTAAACCAATTAAAATTGAGGGACCCTATTCGAGAAATATACGTGTCCATATCGTTCCATTCTGGGAGACAAAAAAAAGGTACACAGGCCTTTAGCTATGACCTCACTGGACACCTCATCGTGGTGAACGTTGATGTAGTAGTAAAACTATTTTAAATTGTTCATGACCACTAGGTTCGCGTTTTTCATAGCAGAAGTATAATCGGTGGTGTGTAACATGTAATAAGTAATAAGTTTTGTCGTACAATTGTCAACGAGTTTCTTAATCTAGCCTTGGTTTTTCTTCAACCACACACACACACACACACACACACACACATACAACCAGGCGGTTATGGTAAAATTTAGAAATAAAACTTCAGCAGCTGAGGTGTGTTCACGAGAGTGATGTCTGTGAAGGGGTGACGAAATTATGCACTGTTTTTTTCTCGTTGGCATCTATTGGGCGAAGCCTATACATCATGTCCAGACATAAAATTCTAACCAATCACAACTATTCGCATTCACATCTGCATACTGGTGGGGGGGGGACTATAAGTCATGCCTAGACAGGAATGTTACACACACACACACACACACACACACACACACACACACACACATCCATTCACATCCATCCTAACAGCTATTTTACAGCCTAAAAATGTAAAATAATTTATTTAAAGTGCACGAGTTAAATAATTTGTAAAATATATACAAGTAAATAAACATTCAGTAATAATAATAATAATAATAATAATAAGTAAATAAGCGAGTCAAAACTTTAAAATAATTTATAAATATCATAAATAAATACAGTAGTTCCTCTATAATCGTCGCCATCGACTATCGTCGTTTCGATCTATCGTCGTTCCCTATTTAACACCATTATTTCGTTAATCGTCCTCCCTCTATTAATCGCCGTCTGCCCGCAAGGCATCAGTCTTTGTTGAATGCTCAGTGAAGACGGACGTCACGCAGTCTTACTGCGCAATTTACTTTAAAATATTTGCTTTTTTAATTTACTTTAGTAAAATTAAGTGAAAACCGAGCACAACATCTATGCTGCAGCCTATGGACCAGAATGTTATTGCCATCTTCAAGCGATACTACCACAAGATAACATTCACCCAGGTCCTAGAAGCCACAGATGGAGAAGGCAAGCTTACCTTGATAACATCTCTACAGTGTGGAATGAAGTCAGCACTTATTGTTTGAATTCTGCTTGGAGAAATTTATGGCCTCAATGTGTTGCTGACTTGCTTGAATTGAAGAAGAGACTCCAACACAAATTCAAGAGAAAATTATTGAGCAGGGTTAACAATTGGGCTTCGACGTTGAAGAGCTATTGGAATCTCATAGTGAAGAACTCAACACTGAAGAACTGTTGTAGCTTGAAGAGCACAGGGTATCAGAGGATTCAAATGAAGAGGAAGAAGAGATTGTCAGGACATTGACAACAGGAAATCTAAAGGATTTCTTCTGGCACTTGGAGAATATGAAGGATGTTTTAGAAAATGACCCCAATGCAGAAAGATCCTCCAAAGTCATTCGAGAAGCCATTCAAGCCTTTCGTTGCTATAAGGAAATCTTAGCAGAGAAAAAGAAGGCTAGAAGACAACCAACTCTGGATTATTTCTGCAAAAGAAAATCAGACACCGAACTCTCCCCATCCGCCAACATCAACAGCAGTAGATCTCCCTGATCTGCTGAAGGAGGGTGATTCACATAACAAGCAATAAAACTCCATCACCAAGCCCCACCAACCCCCTTCCATGCGTGCGCAGCTAGCCACTTCATAATTTGGTAAGTATAGTACAGCAGGTGGTCTGGAACGAATTGTCCTTATTACATGTATTTCAGTGACTCGTTAATCATCATTTCCTTAATCGTCGTCTGTTCATGGAACCAATTAATGACGATTATAGAGGGACTACTATTAAAAACTTTAAAAAGGACAACAATAAATTCAATGAAAATGTGTACACCGACAAATCATTCCTCACGGAAACCAAAGGAAACATTCCCTGTAGGTATTGTGACACACCTTAGTTCCTCTAAGCTGAGGAGGCGCGGCATCGTTATCATTTCCTGCTTCTTCTAAACTTACTAAACCATTTAGAGAAGTGAAGTTTGTTGGACTTAAAATGATCTAGAGATCTACAGAAGCTAAGGCTAACAAAGACCCTAAGATCCACTTTAAGGTTAGCCCGAGAGAAAGGAAAGAGTAGGGGGTTAAGAGAAGAGAGTAAGGGGTTAATTAGCAACACCTATCAATCGTGGGTTAACATTCATTCAGAAAAAGAGAAAAAAGACTCACCATCATCATCCACCGGCCACTGCCGACAAGTCGGAAAAATAGTCAACGAGAATAGGAAAAGGGTGAAAGATGAAAAGAAGTAAAATAAGAACACTTACAAACCATGCAAACACAGTCTTAACTCACTGTCATACCAAGCAAACTACAGACATGCAAGTAAGGAGAGGATAAGAAAAAAAAAGTAGGTAAAGTTAAACAAAAAGTGGGTTAGTTTACGCTACGAGCTACATCTAAATTCGTGTTAGTCTAATTTTCTTTTTTTAATAATTTTTTTGCTGGCATATCACACGCTGGCATGTCACAAGCTGTCATTAGACGTCAATAGACTCATCCCCGATTACGACTCCCACAGCTCCTGTTGCTAATTGTTTTTTTTTATTTTAAACAACGCTAATATTTTTAAAATGCCTATCTAAACGGTTCTTAAACATATTAACGCTGGTAGAGTGAACGACTGACGCGGGAAGATTATTCCATTTATCAATTACTTTAAACGTAAAGAAGTTTTTAGCGATATTAGTAATGAAACGTCTGCCACGCAACTTAAATCCGTTAATACGAGTATTGCTATTATCGAAAGTGAACAGTTTGTCAAAATTTACGTTATCGATGTTATTAACGATTTTGAAAACTTCAATAAGCTCCCCCCTTAATCTCCTAGTTTCGAGTGAATGCAAGTCTAACACTTTAATCTTATCTTCATAAGGCTTTTGCGCAATGACAGAATTAGTTTCGTCGCACGACGCTGAACTCTTTCTAACCTATCAATATCCTCACGCAAATACGGGCACCAAAACTGAACGGCATATTCTAAATGAGGCCTGACTAGGGACTTGTAAAGGGGCAATATAATATCCTTCGATTTAAATTCGAAATTACGCGTTCTGAAGCCTAACATCCTATTAGCTTTTGCGAAAGACTCCAGGCACTGGTTCCTAACTTTAAATCCTTAGATACGCGTAAAAGAATTATCTTCCATGAACTCAATCAATCTCAAACCCTCCTCATTACCAGTAAAAATCTCATAATTAACATCAGGGCAGTTAAAGTCTCCGACAATTATACTATTCCGATTTTCAATAAAGTTACCAAGAAGTGAGTAAAATCTAGTATCGGTATCGAGGGGTTGAACGGGAGGTCTATAAACAACAACAAAATTAAAACTAATACTACGCGCCGTAACTTCAACGCATATATTGCTGCCGGAAAATCTATCTTAACCTCGATAGCCCTTCGGGAATTACGAATGTACAGTAAAACGCCGCAAACAAACCTATGTAACCTATCATTAGTAAAGAGTTTAACACCCAGTATATCAAGTTCCCCAACAAGTCCCGAGTCACGGTATTTAACCACGTTTCAGTGATAGCAACTATATCGTAGTTGCCGGAATAAATTATCGCCTTAAATTCGTTTAATTTATTTCTAATACTACGCGCGTTACAATAAAAGACGTTTAAGTTATTTTTTACCACGGGCCGGCGTTTTAAACTATTTTTCACGTCGGGCCCGCGTTCCCTGGACCCACAACGTTTAAAGAACGCTTCGACCTATACAGCTTTCTTACGTTTTCGTCAATGAACCTACCTAGCTTGACATTACCTATTTCATTAAAAGGCACCCCATCTTTTATAAAAAGGCTACGATCACTGAATTCGGACCACAGCTTTACGAAGGGTATATTTTCCTCAGCACAAATCTCTTCAAATTTATTATTAAAAAATATTGTTTTTGACGTAATCCTAAGACCCAAAACGTGCCTAGGGGTAATACCTAGAACTAAAGACCTATCTGACCTCGCCTTTAGGGACCTTATTAACCCCCTATATCTCTCCAAAAGGTCAGGCACTCTCGTATCGGGCCTATACGAGTCGTTGCCTCCTGCCATCGTCACCAACATCGAGTGACGGGAGGCAACGTCAATCCTATCCACTTCGTCTCTAACTCTGTCAACCATGGCCCCTGGGAGACAGACCCTCCTCCTCTTGGTTGGATGCCGTTCAACGAACTCTTTGTCTATGTGGCGCACTAAAGAGTCCCCAATTAAAATAGTTTCCCCCTCATTCACGTCCTTTTCCAAATGGGCGAAAGGGTTCGAAACCTCGATAGGGGGGGATTCCTATCACCTAACGTACGCGGCCTAGCTCCACCCTTAACTTCTCTAAATCCCTCCCCATCTACTAATCTCGGACCAACCTTAACCCCTTCCTCAACTCTATCCAACCTTCCCGATAAGCTACCTAAACTAGAAACTAGGTTACGCACCTCACCCTTCAAATTACTAACGTCTCCAATGTTAGTATTGGTTCGGTTTTCGTCAACCGTAGCCCTACCCCTGCCCTCATCAAGCGTTGCAAGTCTTTCCGTTACCTCACGTACGCTGCGTTTTATGTCAACTATTTCCTCCCTTAACTCGCAAAAGAAACAAACTGATCTATCGGTAATCGCCATAGGACCGCCATTATAATCTTTAAAATTCGAATACCACCGGTTTACCCCACACCTAATACACGACGCTTTCTGCGACGGCATCGCGTAGTTAAAAATAGTTTATAACCGTCACAAATTTAAGTTAAATTAAGCCGGCACGCTATGAAAACTTCTAAATCGCTAAAAACCACTAATATTCAATTACTTAACTATAACATTGTGAATATAAACGCAAGTACAGGGTGTACATAAAGTCAGGATTTATTTTTGTGAAGCACTTGGAAATTATATGGAATTCAATCATAAAATGATAAAGTGGTAACATTTATTAAATATAATTAAGAGTAGGATTCGACGTGACGCCCATCAGTATCCCTGCACAGCTCAAATCGTTCCGCAGCATTTCTAAACACATTCTGGAGCATTTGCGGTGTTATGTTATCTGCAGCAGTTCGTATACGTGTACGTAAGTTTTCAAGACTCGTAATCTTCGTCTGATAGACGTGCGATTTGATAAAGGGGTTAAATCTGGTGATCTCGCTGGCCAAGGTCTTTGGTTGCTTCCGCGTCCGATCCAGCGATTTGGAAAACGTCCATTTAGATAATCCTGAACAATTTTGGCATAGTGACAAGGAGCACCATCATGTTGATAGACGACGGGGATAGGATTGTTAGTACCATCGTCTATCAACATGATGGTGCTCCTTGTCACTATGCCAAAATTGTTCAGGATTATCTAAATGAACGTTTTCCAAATCGCTGGATCGGACGCGGAAGCAACAGACCTTGGCCAGCGAGATCACCAGATTTAACCCCTTTAGATTTCTTTGCATGGGGCTTTATCAAATCGCACGTCTATCAGACGAAGATTACGAGTCTTGAAAACTTACGTACACGTATACGAACTGCTGCAGATAACATAACCTCGCAAATGCTCCAGAATGTGTTTAGAAATGCTGCGGAACGATTTGAGCTGTGCAGGGATACTGATGGCGTCACGTCGAATCCTACTCTTAATTATTTAATAAATGTTACCACTTTATCATTTTATGATTGAATTCCATATAATTTCCAAGTGCTTCACAAAAATAGATCCTGACTTTATGTACACCCTGTATATAAAATTCAAAACTTTCAAAAAATAAAATTATTAGCAATATGCAAAAGTAAAAGCAATATCAGAGAGCTCAGGAAATGCGTCCGTTCAGTATAGAGTCTGGCTGGCTGGCTCTTCACCTCTACGATGTATTTGAAATCATCCCGATCCTCACACGTACGCCGTAAGTTTTTCGATCAGTCGATAGAAAAGAGCCCTGATAAGTTTTGTCGCCATACTCGTCCTTCATCTCTCGTCAGTGAATTCACCGAAAACTCGCCTATAGGAGGTATATATTCACCTTCCTTCGGCATAAACACCACACTGTCAGTATCGGTCTACAGTTTGGCTTATGGAATTACATTTCTCACTCAGAAGGAATTACTCACGGTTTTGGATCTCACAACCGTATTGATTTTTTTCTCAGAGGGAAATTTTGTGAGATATCGACTGTAGTAGCTCACGCTCTCATCTCTTGTGACCTCGATACCGACTTAATTAAGATGTCTCACAACACTTGATCATTTTTATTCCGCAAAGGTCAGACCTAACCAAACTAACCTAACCTAACCTAAACGGAAACGGGTAAAATTTACCTTTTAAGTTCGGTTAGGTTGGGGTTAGGTTAGGTTTTGGATAGGTTAGGTTAGGTTAGGTTAGCACCTGTTGCGCTGAAAAAGACCGGAAAATACCGTGCAAAAATAAAAAAAAAGATGACCCATTAAAGAGGGGTATCCGATTGAAATTGACTTCACCGGTCGATTGATAATTACCTAAGAACCCCCACCAGGGGTATGGGTAGGGGAACAGCTTAAATAACACTCTGCCCAGTTGGAGCGACCCGAGAAATGTGTTCTAGGCGAAAACTGCATCAATTTGTAAAAACGGAATTTTCATTACCTCCGCAATTTCTGAGATCTCACTAAAGTCCCCGTTGGCGGTGTACAGGACCCGTCGACCCAGAGAATGCATTAGCCCCAAAGCTTGATGCGCCCGTTAGCCGTTGTAAAGCTAGCCACAGGGATGTTTGTGATGCGGGAGGTGTCTTTAGCCAACTCGGTCCTATTTTAACGTATTGTGTACGTATTACCTACGTGCACAATTTCAAGAATCTCTCATCATCTTTGGCGTAATCCAATACTGCGTCAAAACTTTGAGCTAAATGCACGTTCCCCTTATCAGTGTTCTGTGCAAACTTGCCCCAACAACTGCTCAAACAAAGCTTTGCACTAAGCGGTTGCTAGGGTTTCGCGCAATTTTCTCCTGCTCAAGTTGTATCCCCCTCACGGACACGGTAACGCTGAATATAGTCCGCTTTTTAAACTCGGTCTCAACACCTCGTGGAAATTCTGACGCCTAAATAAAGGCCTTGATATAAGGAGAGAAGAGGTTATAACGCTTCTGGAACCTCCACACCTTATAAATCTTTAGTATTTTGTGCTCATGACGAACGGCTAGTTCCAACCCAAGGCTTGTAAAAACGCCTCGGATCTTCCTCTGGTTAATTGTGATCGATGACAACCGGTAAGATGGGCATCCATAACTCACGAAAAGGAAGTACATTAACGAAGGATGCCACAAAATAGTTCTCATTTAAATTGTCTGAGAATTCTTCGATGGTGGGTAGTGCGGGTCCCGTGAACTTTTCAGGGGTACCTCCGGGGTATAGGTTATTCTTCATCACATACGGGTATAAAGAGCAAAAGTCAAAGTAATAAATCTTTACACCGTCCGAGGGGTAATAAAAAACAATATATACACACCTCGGTGGTATAGTGGTTCGCGTCACTGATTACGAATTCTTCGGCCCTGGGATCGAGACCCGGTGACGGCAGGCGGTGCGCAGCAAAACCCAGCTGTTCCTTCTTCCACACAAAAAAATTGGTTTGTAGATAAATAGGTACTCTGAGCAGCCTAGTGGTTAAGACGCTGAGCTACTGGTGTGGGGGGTGTTCGGATTCCACGTTAAACTGTAAGTCTAAGGTGGCGTGACAAGACTGACTTTCGTTAGAATGAAAAATTTGGGCGGAAACTAAACAAAGGTTATATATAGACAACTATTTCATTAAAGTGATAACAAGAGAAAAATTATAATAACGATATTGTGTTTAGTTGGGCCTTTAAAAATTCCTATTAAGGTCCCGGGACGTTTGGATGAATTGTTTACATTGAATGTTTTTTTTTTACTTTTTATGAAATTCTTGTGAAGATCCCCGGACGGAAGGATTAATATACTCCACTCTCTGTCCTCTGACTAAGGCCTGTCATAGCTCCTCCGCTCTCAACTCGATCTCTCGCTTCAAACGTCAATTTTCAACTGTTTCCTGGTTTCTGCCAGTGTGCTTTCTTGCCTCCGTCCCCCTCACAACTTCCCATCACAGATCTCGTTGAATGACGGTATTTTGATAACTTTTTCTTCATAAACCTGGAACTACACCAAATTTTAAAATGCTCTATACAAAAATTTATACTAAATCCTACTTTTTCTCTATTATTTAGCTAACTTATTTGACCTATTTGACCGTATTAAATCCTATCATTGTATGTATATATATATACACACACATTGCTATTTCTAAGCTAAAAAGAATACGAATATATGATTGAACGAAACGGAAGGCGTTATGTCAGGTGACTGCTATACTAATGTCTGATGAGCTGTACAAGATCACATGTATGAACGCGACGAAACCTTTCTTCTAACTTCGTGCCAGAAGTCACGTACAGTTTTCCAAATTCATCTGAGACCTGTTTTCTAACTTTATAATCTATTTTTTAAACTTAATTTATGGTTTTCAATAAAGTATTATAGATTTTATTATTTTGTATTTATTAATAAACCCCAATTTTGCAATCCCAACATTATAGTACCTGTCCAGAATGCACTGTATATCGAAAGACCAAATATACTCTGTCCACAATTCCTTAATATCAACGTTTCGAGATTTACCTATCTCACCGTTAAGGCTAATTTTCATTAAGAAATTAGAAATGAACTAAAACGTTTTTTTAGGATCGCCTTCTTTAGTTAGCCTTATAAGGCTAACTAACGAAAATATCACAGCCTAACTTAACCAATCGTCAAGGGCGTACAGTTGACCTAACGATTGGTTAGGTTAGGTCGTAATATTTTCGTTAGTTAGCTTTATAAGGCTAACTAAAGAAGGCTGGGGTCCCTGATCTTCAGGTGATCCCTTTTTTATTTTCAAAATAAAAAATCTAAAATTTGAACACACAATGAATTATTTAAAAAACCTGAATCATATTTGAGTTTAAAGTGTATTTTTATAATTAATATGACCTAAAACATTTGAGGGAAAAGCTGATTAGTAATATTACTGAAATTTGTCTTGCATTTATACATGTATGATGAACCAATGATTCTGGGAACAGCTCGATTAATTATTACTTTTGTCAAAGAACTTTAAAGTTATCTTGTTGGACACGTGTTTCATGGCTGATTATATTTTAAGAATTTGTATTTTTAAATTTCAAAATTTGGTTTCATAAGTTTAATCATATCTAATTTCAAGAAAAATGGCCGTGAGCATAAGGAAGATCATATATACATAAGTGAATTATCAAAAGTCTAATTTCCTAAGGATTTGAGGTGGGAAGGCAGAAAACAACCTGTATGTAAAGTACAGAATTAAGTGAAAAGGAGAAAAGGTATCATTTATCAACAGGCTTTCCTCTCACCCTCTCGCTCGCACCCCCCCTCACACACTTAATACCTTCCCATTCACACTCTCCATCCCCTTTCATCTTTGTTTCCTACAACCCCAAAATATGAAATCTTCCACCTTAAACACCTACGCCACTTCTGCTTTGTTTCTCATCATTAATCCCCTGATATATCAAACAATTTTGAAACTTAATCTTTCACACGACTCCCCCCTTGAACAAACACAACTCAATCCTTTCTCTTCTCTTAACATTCTTGGCGTTTCTTTTTTTCGTGATCTTTCCTGGAAAGAGCACATATACTCTCTTTCCAAAACAGCTTCCAAGGGGTTAGGTGTGCTGTACCGCCTCCGCAGTTTCTTCACCCCCCCCACTCAGTTGCTCTCTCTGTACAGGAGTCTTGTCCGCCCCTGTATGGGGTATGCTTCTCATGTACAGGGTGGCTCAACCCACACAGCCGTACTTGACTGGGTGGAATGAAATGCTTTTCGTCTCATCAATTCCCAGCTTCTTACTCACTGTTTTCAATCCCTTTCATTTCGCCCCAATGTTGCCTCACTCTCTCTTTACTACCGCTATTATAACGGACACTGCTCTTCTGAACTCTCTAACTGCATGCCACTTCCTTTAAGGAGAGCACGCAGTACTAGACTTTCGACTCATTCTCATTCCTTTTCCGTCTAACTTTTTAACGCAAGGGCTAATCTGTATTTCCAATCTTTCATCTACTCAACCAGTCAACTTTGGAATAATCTTCCTCAATCCATCTTTCTCCCTGTCTATGACCTCCAATCTTTCAAACGCAATGTGTCTAGGCATCACGAAAACCCTGGACCTTGATTTTGGTTCTCTTCTATGGCTTTTGCGGCATTCGCCCTTGGCCCCTCCTTCCGGCATAAAAAACACCCACATGTGGCTTCCTGCAGTTACGTGGGCGGCCCAAGCAGGCGCGCACCCACGTTCGAACCTCTTCTTGCTCTTTGTGCGGAGAAAGAAGGAAGGATGGGTCCCCAACCCAATCCTTCTCCTGTATCGCAGGAGATGCTGAGCTACCTGTTCATTTCGGCGGGTGGTAACGTTGCCACATCCATACGCCACAATGTGATATATATATATATATATATATATATATATATATATATATAAAGGAATATAAAGACAAGAGATACGACTCTCAACATTTATTGGCCAAACGTTTCGGGTCCACTCAGGGGCCATCTTCAGTGACTACAGGAAAGCATCTAAAGACAATAAAAAATATAACTAAAGTACAAATGTCAGAAAAATATACTATACATAATAAAACCTAATACAATAAGCAAATAGTTAAAAATAGCTTAAAAAAATTAGCTGGAAAAGTAAGAGTAAAACAAGAAAGTTAAACCCATTAAAAATAAAACAAAAAAATAAATTTTTAAAATTTAAATTTTTTTTAAAAAAATGACTAACCTGGATGGTAAGAGTTGCAAATAACAACTTGAGAGAAAAATGAAAGGAGAAATAACCTAGTAGTATAGCCGCAAAATCCTTGAGTGCAAGTTGCAATTGCAATGTTATTGTAATGAGTGCCAACCCCCCAACCCTATTGGTGCCAACCCCCACCCACTTTGGTGCAAACTCCCACCCTCCTTTGTTGTAAAGCCTCTTTGGGGGAGGAAGTGGGACGCCCTCACCCCCCCAAAGGGGCATACCTAACCTAAGGAGCCTCTTTGGAGAAGGTAGGACAGCCTCACACCCCCAAAGGGGCAGAAAGAGATAGAAAGAGAGGAAGAGGAGAGGCCCCAGAGGAGGGGGTCCTTCGCCTGACAGCTGTCAGACGCATAATGGCATCTTCCCCTGCCCGCCGCGCTCTTATAGTGCCCCTAATCAGCCAGTTGGCTTAATCAGCAAATGCCTCGGGAACCATCAGCCAGTGCCTCAGGTCATCACCCGCCAGTGCGTCCAGAGCCAACCATATATTAATCATCCAGTTGGCTTAGAACCCCGATTTGACAAAAAACAATTAATTAATTATTCTGAAATCCCAAACAAGTTATATAATTGTGTATAAGGAACAAATAAAACCCCAATACATCATTCTGATTATGAATTAATGGCTATACAACGGATGATATATATATATATATATATATATATGGCCAAATAATAGACTGGAAATTATATAATCATTCAAAACGTTGCAATATCAAGAATTCGTACAGGAAAAATATATGCAGTTATATTAAATATATTGAAAATACACGATACGTATATTCATATTAGTACAGGAAATATATATATATAATATATATATATATATATATATATATACACACAAACACACACAGAGTTTAAATATATATTATCTTTATGTTCTACGATGCAAAACGCAAAACTCACACGTAATAGAGCCAAATGTCACAGTGTACGTGTGCTAAAAAGGTCTGGGTTCGCACACCAGACAGGGCTGGCGTGAAACACTTCAATTCAAAAATAAAAATAAATGTTCACTGCGTGCGTGGATAAATTTCAATTCAAAAATAAAAATAAATGTTCACTTCGTGCGTGGATAAATCTCAAATCAAAAAGAAAACTTATCACGTAAAATCTAACCGTAATTACTGGATTGATTTTGGGGTCAAATGCGGAACGTTTAATATTATTATTATTATTATTATTTATTTATAACCTTTCCGTCTTAGATCTGTTTTTACTTTTAATTAACACTAATTTATTGTGGAAATTATTTTTATTTTTTGTTTCTGGCGTAAAATTTTTTTTATTTTCACTCTCCGCCGCCCGTTCTGTCTCACTCACCCCCTTACTCTCGTTTCATTCCCCCTTTCAGAGAACCCCATTGGTACCAAGCGATCATAAAGATCGAACAATGGTCAGAGCCATTAAATTTTCTTCCGAATATTCTCTGGAAATTTTTGCAAAAAATTACAAAATAATGACGGTCACGTACTTAAATAATCTAACATCCCATTACCTATCTCAAAAAGGTCGCTACGTGTTTTAGAAAATATTTTTTCTCTCAGCTATCTCCAGATTATTTATTTAGTCGAACTGTTTAAACAACTCCGGTCCTAAGGCTAATCACGTGTCGAAAGAACAATCTATTCTCATCAGCTCGCTAAATGAGAAAATTAAATATAAATTGTATTTATTCTATTTTTAAAGTAAGTTTAGGCATATCAAATTTAACATACAATACAATGGTCGATTTGGCGCTTTTCAGGACAAATTTCAATATCAAATCTGAACCATTTGGACGGTAAGGCCGTTAAACAGTCTACAATTCGGACAGCACACACAATATATATATATATAATATATATATATATATCACAGTGCCGAACAATACATCACATACAATACATCTTTTCTAATGTGTAAGTGGCTGTGTATATATATAATACAGATTTTTCCGCAAATGGTAAACGCAGATCATATAAGTAGGGTCCACCATTAACCATAATGGACAACGAATCTACCGCAGTAAATATATTGGCTTTATCCTACCGAACAATTCAATTCAGTTTTCTGTGAAAAACAGCTTAAGATACAGACCGTATCTTGTTCGCCAATTTTTTTTCGGAAAAATCATTGTCATGCTTTGGAAGATAAACAATGCCTTCATGACCAACCACCTTTCTCAAATCTAAAATAAAAATTTTGTGACCATATGACCTAAATATGACCGTAAGAAATGCCCACGTTTCGCAGAAAATAAAATGTATTGTCAGAAAAATAGCCAAAGGGGGTTCAGGACAACAAAATCACACAGGTGTTTTTTGATCTCAAATCTAAAATAAAAATTTGCCTCAGAACAGATGACCCGCCCAGATCTGATGCGGGCTGCCAATCACTGAACCATGCACAGGTTTCATCAGGTTCCAAGCAATCCTATAGTTATGCCCCGCCCTAAACTCATGCCCAACTTTTATGGAACAGCCAATGAATGCCTTTGGTAAGGGGGCATGCTCACGGATTGGGCGAAAATGCAGGCATAGGCTCTAACACCCTCCCAAAAGCTCCCAGGTAACCAATGGGAAGCTAAAGTTCCCGCTTGTAGGCAGGCCACGTGCCCCTTATAAGCACCAAATCGCGACACAAAGAGTCAGTTTCTTGCATTTTGGTGCACCAAACAAACATGGAACAACTCTACGCTTCACCTGACCTGATTGCAGATGAAGATTATTACTGCCAGGCCACACGGTTAATATTCACTGAAATAGATCAGAATGAATTATTTTCATCGCAGAGTATCGCCGAAGCATGCGAGACTGTCAATGAACCAATCAACGAAGCCTTTACTGAAATGTAAGTGCCGTTTCTCATTTCGCGTCTTGCTTCTGTATACATTTCATATTATGTTTAAACTTATCGTAGATTTTTTATTTTTATTGTCTATTCCCTCATTTATATATTATATATTATCTATATATATATTATATATATATATATATATATATATATGTGGTGAAGCTTAAGAATATTTTCTGAACAATTTCCTGCTGCAGTAGGAAATTACCAAAATTGCAATAGTTGAAATTTTTTTAAATATTGCCTGATTCTTTCGATAGGTTGTCAAAAATCAAATTAAAAAATGAAATGCTCATAAAATAATAAATTCTTAACATAGCGAGTTTATTTTACACTCTTATGTAGAGATGCATGTATGCTAAATATTTCAAGGCTATGTCTTTTAGTTTTTATTCAAATGAGTATGTAATGAACATCATCTTTGGTTACATTTTGCAGTTTCGCGTTTCACGTCTTGCTTCTGTATACATTTCATATTATGTTTAACTTATCGTAGGTTTTTATTTATTGTCTCTCTCTCTCTCCTCTCTCTCTCTCTCTCTCTCTCTCTTCTCTATATATATATATATATATATATATATATATATATATATATAATATATAAATATGTGGTTGAAGCTTTAAGTATATTTTCTCAACAATTTCCTTCTGCAGTAGGAAATTACCAAAATTGCAATAGTTGAAATTTTTTTAAAATATTGCCTGAATGGGATCTACATGGGAAACTCTACTGGCGATCTTTTTTCATATCTCTCTAACTCTTTGTATTCCCCGAATAACTTTACAAGCACCGACTTCGATTGCATAATCAAAAACTTTTAAAATATTCTTGACCACGAGGATGGTGAGGGTGAAATTTTCAATGATACTCAAATTAGTATGGGCGCAAAATAACTTGCAACCGAAAATTGAAACTCAATTTAGTATGTGCTCAAAATAATAAAATATTGTTGTGAACAATATTGCATAAAGGGGTGGGTGGGGAAAACCAAGTATTGTCGCAAATATTGTCGTGGTAGAGACTGTAAGAGGTAATACGAGATTTAAATCTACGGAGAGATTATAAAGATGCCATTAGTCACCCAAAGCCTGGACCCGTTATATAGCTGTTCGAATCGTTGTATCCCATTATATTGAGCAGGTGTATTTTTCCGATACAAAAAATAATAACGGTTTTAATGGTTTTTTTAAATTAATCAAAACTTTTAAGATTTGCATGCGTTTTGAAAATATGCTTAACCTTTGTCTATGGCTCACATGCATATATATATATTATATATATATATATGTTAGACACACGCCACTCAATTCCCAATAATACCCCATGTTTTATCTTCAATATTTAAAACAGCCCTTGATATAAACCTCGAGTGTCATCGACTCGTGCGTCGCTCCTCCCCTCTTTTTTCTTTGTTCTTAAATGCTTGCCTCGGCGCGTTTTGGACTCGTCGGAGGGATGGAGCACGAAAACAGATGCGGACCCGTCAGAATAGATTTGGCGCTTCGTCGGGAATGAGTGAAAAGGCCGAGTGGCGCTCTAGTAATTCTCCGAGTAGGCCTTTGAAGGGGATTGCTCGTTAAAAACTAAATTTGAGTTATTGAGTGAGATTCGAGATTTGAGTTCGAGATATGGAGTTTGAGAGAATATGGAGATTGTGACTTTATGAGGAAATATTGAGAGCCGTTAGCCTAAACTATTGCGAGGGATGTATTGGATGGGCAACGATAGAACTTAAATTATTTAATTAATGTTAAGACTAGTTTAAGAAAAAACCTGAACTTGACCGTAATACATTTCGAATTTGAGACTGAACTTATAGCCAAATGTGACTTAAATTTATTGATTAAAAGCTATTCAAACCAACTATTTCATTATCAAATACACACTAAAATACGGGGTACAGAAGTAAGCGGAAAATAAAGAATTCACGCAGAGGGTCACTAACTTAAAGAAAGATATATTATAACATCAATTTACTCATCGAGCATTTACAGTGACCTTCGAAAATAAACAATTTGTAATAAGGATCCGTCTCCCCTGACAACGGACATTTTTATTCTTTATTACAAACTGGTGTCAGAAAAAGGGGATAAAACGGACAATTTTTTATTATTATTACATATATATATATATATATATATATATATCGTGGACGCAATCCTTCGTCGTTATATCTGTTTATGCTTACAATTTCATGGATGTTTTAATTACAGGAACGATGCGGAGTTAGCCCGTGTAATTGCCACTTTTGACGAAAGGATTGCTTCTCCACCCACCCCACCCCACGCTACAGAATTCGTGGCATTGGCGCGGTACAGCGAGCGTCAGGCTGTAGAAGAAATAATGTAGGTGCTTTGAAACTATATAGATTGTTTTTACATCTCTTTTGGATTTTTACAAATTGCAATAAGGATGTTTTGAAAAATGAGCTTAATCATTGCCTAATGATTCATATGTATATATATATATATATATATATATATATATATATATACACATATATTTGCTGCCATACACATTACTTTTAGCAACACCCAGTTTCATGCATATATTTTAATTACAGGAGCGATACGAAGCTAGACGATATTATAAACACTTTTGGGGAAAGGGTGATAAATGAAGTGGTAACCGCCCCGCACAGCGAGCCTGAAGTCGTGGTACTGGCACACAACCGTTCAACCGAGTGCACTGTCATCGAGGAGATTGTGTAAGTAATTTTTGAGGATATTAACAAAACGTAATATGTTTTCACTTTATTAAACAGTAGAAAAACATGTACAAAAAGGGTCAGCGCCCAATTCTTAATTGCTACAAATGTATATACAGGTTTACACAATATAGATCTTACACATTACACTGGGTAATAACATATGGGAACTTTTTTTATCTGTCTGCACACATATTTATCATTCAACTCTGTGTCGCACAAATCGAATAATTTTAAAAAATTCATAAAACCCTTCCCACGTGACATGTGCATGAGAAACAAAATACAATACAATCCACGTTTCAGTATAAATTCCTTGGAAACGATATGGATTCCAAATGATCTTAGGCACACGTAATCGCGCTATAAACTGTACAATTGCCGAGTCATTCCATGGTAGAAATCCGAGTGAATCGAAATAGTACAATCTTTCCTTAGTTTTAAAATAGATCGCTAACCAATGAATACCCTCACCCTCCACAATGTCGGTGTTAACGATTGCCCCGTACCAGTTTCTTGAAGTATCCAGCTTCAATATTTCATTCTTTGCAAAAACCCCGATAAATTTGGAGTGCACGAAACAGTCACTCTTCATAACTCTCTGGAGTGTATTTGCATCCATTTTAAAAATCTGTCGTGACGTTCCTAAATCTATCTACTTCTATTAGGGCCTGTGTTTCTAGATACACGAGTTCACTTAAAGGCATGTCTATAGCTTTAGCAAACTCCAGTCTCACTGATACGGTCGCAGTCTGCTGGGCGTTTAAATGCGTGTTTACGCCAGCAGTTAAGTCAGGCGTAAGGTCAAATGAGTAAATATTAAACTGTTCCACAAATTCTTTCTGAGTTATCCCGAAACCGAGCTCATCACAAGCACCTGTATTATGAGCTAAACTACTATAAGCTCTCGCGCAGAGCGGGAATACCCCAGTTGGTGAGTAATCCATATCCAGCACTCCACCCAGGGCGATACCATTTATGAATAGAGTAATATTTTTAAGCCCGAAATTCTCGAATTTTAAGGCACTCTTTTTATAATTTCTATTTGTCGAGACGTGGTCTTGCAATCCAATTAAAATCCTTTTAGGCAGGACTCCAAGAGCAATGTTTTCTATCTGTTTCGATGCCAGGCCTGCCGGGATCGTGCACAGTTTGATCTGTACCCTGTTAATGGGATATTTTACTGTGGAATGTATGAGATCATTCTCGATTTCTATTTGCTTCGGGGAGCTTAATTTCACGCGGCGTATACGCAACTACGTTTCCATGATATGTATCAGAACGGGTTTCGCGCCTTCTTCTTGGTCAGTCCCAGATTTATGCAGATCTCAGGGCTCGTGCGGGTATGCTTGAATTTCACATCTACCCCGTTCATAAACAACTTCTCCTGGAAAGTAAAGTCTGTATGCAGGCGTCCAAAACATTCGTATATCTTTTTTTAGAATTTTTAAATTTATCCTTTATACTACCCTCATCTTTAGTGTGGTAATACCCCTCGGCGGATAAAAAGGTGTCCTTCGCTTCTTTTGAAAAGTTGAGGACATTTTCAAGATATGCTCGTAGGTGATAGTACCCCGTGCCTGCCGAGATGTTAGTCTGATTTAAATATACGTCACACTGACTGAATATAGAGTGCAGAAAGTTGGTTTCGGGGTATGCAACATAATTATCATCGCAATCCGTTCTGTCAGAATGAGCTATGCAAAGTTTAGTATACATGTGCATACAGCTCGGGTCAAAAAAGTAGGCCTGAGCTGGGTATCACGAATTCTATAGGGGCAATGGGTGAACTAATTGTGTTTAAAGGGTTAATTGTAATAAAGTCACTGTGCTCAGTAGAAACTTGCATTGGAGGCATCTCAAAAAGGGATAGCTCCGATTTACAGCATTGTGAACTACACGGGTGAATGAAACGTACCATGGTGAGTGAGAAATAGTGCCACCTCCCTCTACGAGTATTAATCAATCTATGAATCGTGAGAGTAGCGTCCTCAGTTTATATCAGTTAAAAAAATGATCGGCCATAGGTCTCATACGCTTTCAACACTTCTTTTTTGGTACCCTTTTACGTTTAACGCCACGCTCTGGTAGCCCCTTCTTCCTAACAGCTCTCTTTTTCTTTTCAACACGTGATGGTAATCCCTTCATCCTAACATTTCTCTTCTTCTTTCCACCACGTGTTGGTAACCCCTTCTTCCTAACAGTTCTCTTCTTTCCACCACCACGCATTTTTCTCTTCGCATCTTTGATGATTTCATCCCGCGTACGCCTTAAATGTTTTTTTAGAGCTTCTTTAGGCATAGTTCCGCCCAATAAGTCCTCTGCCGCGTTAAAACCTGTTTGTAACGCCTTCCTTCCTAGGTACCTGGCCCCCCTCTTCAACAGTGAGACAGCGGTGCGTAATATGGATGAAAAAATGGATCCAAGTCCACTACCACGCTTGTATCTCACCCCTCCGTATACCGTGAAAGGCTTTCTGGCCATTATAACTCCGTGCATCGAAAGTGTAGCTTCACTGTTAAGCTCCGGTCACCGAATGGGAAATTTTTGCCCTCAATCGTTCTTATATATATTGAGATATTAATTATCAGATTAGTTGCGACATTCACATAATGGGGTATGGCATATGTAATACTCAGGCTCCTTCCTCTATGGTTGGGGATGTGGGCTACGCGTAGCAGGCATGCCTGGGTATCCCCAACAAACTGGTGTTCCGCTATATTGCTGTAAATATAGCACATGTCTGGAGGCTGAGAACTTACATCCAGCTTCTCCATCCTCAAGTGATACATTAAGCTGGATAAGTCATGTGGTGCCTCGTGAAAGGTGTCTCTTTGGAAGGCTGCTCGATAACGCCCCTCGGTTATAATTTTGAACACTCTTCCGTCTTTAAGATTTCTGTTAACCCTTGATTTTAGGAGTAGAGTATGTGTATGGTTTCCTCTGTTTACGATTTCGTATAATAAGTCATTCGTAAGATTTGAGTTTTTAAAACTTACGTTTAAGTCTCTCACAACATCCTCAGCCGAGCCATAACGCCCCAGGCCCTAGTGTCACTGTTGTACTGAAAAACTGTGCAACCTTAGTCCGGACGATACGTATAGTAGCATCCCGAGTTAACCCGGCTTTTTCACACTCATCAATGTCTCTAAGAACGGTAAATACGGAATGTTTATAATCAATATTTAAAAAGAGGGTATCCAGCTGAAATTCACAAATCCCCACCTCATACGAATAACGACCCAGTTCAATGGGGCCATGGAGTTCTGTTACAAAGTTGGCTAGTGTGTTGTTAGGGTGTACAGACAAGGATGAGGGGGACGGGAGTATGACGTAGAAATGGTTGGGTGTCATGTTGCATACTAATTAAGCTTCATTATTGCATCAGCTTTTATATAGGTATTGAAGCTTTCTGGGTAACCTAGCCACTTCACCATGTACATTTTTCTCTTTCCTGTACCTTTGCTTCCTAAACTTTTCTCAACTTTAAACACATTTTTTCCTAAATTAAATGCCACTTTCTTCATTTCCTCGCGGTAAAAGGCTCCCGAGATCTCTTCTCCATTCAAATCTTCAACGTAATACATCATTATCTCACCTTTAGGCTTCATGTCTCTAACTTTAAAAATCTCGCGTGTCCATCCTTGCTCAAAACCCTTCGCGAATTTATTTCCCGAACGTGACAGTCTTACATAGTCATTGATTTTGAAACGCGCAGAGTGTGGTGGTGGCGGTAGCGGCACTCCATCTCTTTTCGGGCGCTTGCCTCTTTCTAAAACATCGTTATGCGTTGTACCGATCGTGCGATGGTGTGAGCGGTTGTAGAATGAGGCCAATGAATCGAGAACGTTTATATATCTGTACGTGTTTTTATGTGTAAAATATCGGTGCATGCGTTCCTTCATGGTACGTTGAACTCTTTCAGCTAAAGAAACCTTATGTATAGAATTGGATGTGTAATAGCTGATGATAAACTCTGGCAGCATGTTCTGAAAAGCTCGCCCTATAAATTCTTTTCCCATATCTGCACAAAAATAGCCAGGAATCTGGTTTTCTTTCAACATTAGCGTTTTGGCCGCTTTAGCAACTGTTTCGGGCGATTTATTTTTCAGGGGAATTAGCCACAGGTATCTAGAGAATACATCTATTATGAATAGGATGTAGCGGTAGCCGTTGTTGTACACTGAATATCTTTGCATGTCTGTTAAATCTGCCTGCCAAATAGAGTCACTCGATGCGGCTGTTGTCTTGGCTGTTTTAAACCTTTTTCTCACCGGTTTATGAAGTGTATAAGCATCCTGGGCACGCAAAAATCTCTCAACATCTTTTTTCCTTACACCATAAGTACCTCTGTACAATCTATTAACGCCACCATAGGATGCAGGGCTAGAAATGTCATAATAGTGCTTACTTAGTACGTTAGCTATTTGCGTATTTTAGAGGCACGTGGATAAGGTTGGCCGTCTACTCTCTTCTCTCTCTTCAGAGGCACTGCAGCTGATGGGGGCGAAGGTGTACTCAGTTGTGACACGTGCGATGCATGTTCCAAGTCTTTTAACCTATTCAGATTACCTATCAATGTTTTGGGGACATTTATTTGTTGTAGTCTTGCTTTAACATGTCTCCATCCTGCTGGTGAGGGCCTATTCCACTTTCTTACCAGATCATGAACAATATCAACGATATTGGATCCTTGTACCCTTGTTCCATCAACAATGACCTCGCCTGTGTCGATCCAATGTATGATGTGGGTCCTCACTCAATAGATTATAAAGACTTAAACCTTTATTCCTCAATGTATGGGGGAGGCTGTTTTTTAGCACATGTTCGATGTGCTGTGTTCCGCTACTCTTTGGTTGCTCAGGCCCTGTGTCGTTATGATCTGCGCTACTCGAGCTGTGCCTCACGGCGAGTTCTGTAGGATGCTTATAATCTTCGTACTCGTGAAGAAATTTCTCCAAAGCCTCTTGGTACAAGATCCTTTTCTCATCAGGTGCCTTTTCACTGTTTAATAGGGTTAGCAATTCACTTTCCATTCTTTTAAGTCTACTTTTACGGGGCTCTAGAACCGCATCTGGACTCCTTTGTAATGAAGCATACACCTCGTGCGGGATCACAACCACCTTCTTCATTATAATAATCTAGTCAGTAAAGGCCCCAAAATTGAAAATAAGATGGGGAGGAACGAACCGCCTCTTTGTACAATAATACGCTTTTTCTTACCCACAGTCTGACTTTTATGGGCGAGCGTCCGTATTATGTTCTTGTAACGACGTAAGCGAGCCTTCTGAGAGGATTTCATTGGAACATTACATTTTATAACATTAAGGCAGATTTCACAGATGCATTTTAAAAAGTCAGAGTCGATATTTTTAACAAACATCTGCTGCAATGCTCGAGGCAGTCGTTGATAGATTTTTATTAATTCGCGGTATTTCTTTAGCCTATTCGTCATTCTGGAATATACACGGTTTCAGGTTCGTTTGGAAATATATTCGTTCTTAGAAGCACCCTAAACGTGTTTCGCGGGTGAAGGTCACAAAGCAAATATCCATAACGTTGCTTTGTGACCTCTTTATAAACCTCCAAAAACTCCTTACGCTGATTCGGGAACATTTGACTGGCTAATACCCCAATTTGTGACACATCTCTACGTTGCGCGAATAAGACTAGATATTGCGTATTTAACGACACATCGCGCATGTATCTATTTTTGAAAAATAGATTCTGATTGATGAAGAACACGCTTATGTTAAGGTGGTGGGAGAATACTGTAAATGTCTCGGCAAACGTTTTATCCATCTCCAACATGAGGTCGTCAATTACGATGACTATGTTCATTTCCCTTTAACGAATTAACGTCATAGACCCCCTTGTGGAACAAAACATCATCTTGGTACTCGTTGAACACTGATTGGTATGTCGAATAGCACCATATAACTTTATGCACAAATTTTGAGAACATTTCCCCCTTTTCTTTAATGATTTAAGCATAAACACCGTTTTACCACAACCTGTCGGCCAGATATAATACATGTGGATGGGCTCGTGAATCTGAATTTTTCTACAGATTCCATTTCTAACACGTCACACCCCTAAGTGGGTCATTTACAGAATATTACAAATACGAGTTCTGCTCCTTATATTTTGTTTTCTTCTTCCACAGAACCGTGAATGACGACGATGTACAGCCCCCATCATCGATATCACGGATGAACCCGTTGACCATGCATCTACAATCCATACCCGCCGATGAATCCTCACCAGCGACACCTGTTGCACGTTCAAAGCGGAGACATGATGAAGAGTCCTCCACGTCAGGTATAAAGCGCGTCAGGAACGCGCCGGTTGTTAGACACCAGTAGTAGAGCCCCAACCCTCAACGTCTTACGCAACCACCCACATCAGCTTCCAGCCAATATACCCCTTGTTCATCCTCCACAGCTGCCCCGTTCTGTTGAGTCTGCAGTAATAGAGCCCCAACCCTCAACGTCTTACGCAACCAACCCCACATCAGCTTCATCCGCCAATATACCCTTATTCATCCTCCACAGCTGCTCCCCGTTCTGTTGAGGATGGTATAACATTCGAGTTGGTGCGCACCGCAACCCCGACCCCAGCCTTGACTAGAAATCGGTATATAGTCAGGGTTGATCCTAGATCCATGTATAGCAACGGTATTGAACACGGCCTACGTCGCGTTGTACAGCGTATTGTAGAGTTTGCCCTTCAGAACCGCGACGAGCGTGAAGTCAGGACGAGGCTGTCCTTCGGATTCGGCTCAGATGATAACGATGTAGATGATTTTTGGGTAGTAGTACCATTCAGATTTGGCGGCTGAAGATGTAGAGTATATATTAGGTCGTATAATGCAAGCCTCCCAAAGTAGTATAGCCTTCAATATGGACAACTTCACGGTAAATATTGACCGTGTATTCCGTGTTGCGGGCCATAGTGCCACACCTTACACTCTTAACTTCAATTCTCAGGCTATTTTTAGACGGCATATAAACGTCGATCGTGGTTGCGGCTTTATAGCAGTAGTCTAGCTCGCATGTTTACTGTACTAAATACACAGGCCACAAAAATTTGGCTGCCTACGGTCGTGGAGCGTGCCCGTAAACTAGCTGTAGATTGTGAACTTGAATTTGACTGTAATATGGGTCCTGAAGAGCTGAGAAGGGTAGAACAGGAAATGAATGCTCGTATAGTTGTATTTGGACTGGATGATCGTCGGACTGTGTATGTTTTTAAAAGCATGTGAGAGATCGTACAAGACCCCTACTTATTTTAGGACTGTCAGGGACAACGTATCTCCCCATCCGTAATATAAGGTCTTTACGCGAGTTATGATAAAAGTCGAAAATATGGCGACATCATGATTTGTGTAAGGGGTGTCTCGAGTTTGCGGATGATATAGTGAAACATTGTAAAGATTGCCACATGGTATGTGAGCAGTGTAAAAGCTCCAAATGTGAAAGCCGTGTAGTTGAAGCTGAGAAGAGGGACTGTAATGTGTGTAGACGCACATTTTTCAATAATAACTGTTTTGAGCTCCATAAATCAATTGGCACGTGCAGAAAAATGAGAATCTGTGAATGTGGTATGTTTCACATGATAATTGGGGAAATTTAGCATAAATGTGATGAAATTCACTGTCCTACATGCCATGAGAAATATAAGGCGGATGGGGTAAAGCAGGTATGTTATATGAAAGACGCCAAGCCTAAAAACAAACCATGTATAACTGTATACTACGACATAGAAACATACACGAACGCTGAAACCAAAGAGGTAATTCCACATTTACTTGTAAGCCAAACTGTGTGATGAGTGTATGGAGATCGAGTGTGATGAGTGCCCCAAATGTGGTAAACGGATAAACGTTTTTAAAACGAATGTCCACGTTAGTCCTGTGAAACTATTTGTGCGGACAAGTTAAAAAAAATGACTGCGTATATTCTCGCCCACAACGGGGAAAAGTTTGACACGCAGTTCCTTTATAAGGAGCTGCTTGAGCACGAGTCATCTGAGATATTTACAGGTGATTCATTGGAAAGAGGAAACAAATTAATACAGATGCAAATAAGAGGTAATGTACAATTTAAAGACACTTTATTATTCACACCTTGTAAATTAGCAAAGCTACCCAAGGTGATGGGGGTAGCAGCTGAAGTTTCAAAAGGATACTTCCCTTACACATTCCTCACTAGCGAGACTTTAAACTACGTAGGCCTACCCCAAACATTACTTTAACTATGATTGTATGAGCACACATGAACGTGAAGACTTTGATCGATACTACAGCAGTTTTAATGAACGTAATCCTTATAATATAGCTGATGAATGTGAGCGTTATTGCGTGAATGATGTACGCGTGCTTAGAGTATGTTTCCAGGCCTTTAGAAGGATGTACATAGGTCGTTTCAAATGCGATCCGCTGCAAGTCGCAACCACCATCGCGTCATTATGTTTTACGGTGTTCAAGAATAACTTCATGCCTAAAGCCACCTTAGCCATTATTCACAGAAACAATCCCCGCAGTTATGGCACAAGGCTATTTACTGGCTCATACACCTACAGACAGACAGGTGTATACATAAAGCACGCCCGCAACACGGGTGAAGTACCCATTAAGATTAATGGTCGTGTTTTTTGGGTTGATGGCTAAGTGAAAACCGTGTCACTGTGGAGACTGTGTACTCCTTTAACGGTTGCTGGTGGCATGGATGCCCCCGTCCTGAGTGTGGAATCGCCGGAGATATCCACGGTAGATCTCCTGCCGACTGTCTTGCGTGGACGCGCACCCGCGATCAACTTAAGGCTCCCAGTTCACTCAGAAAGTCTTGTGGGAGCATGAATATGATGCACGGATGGAGACAGACGGAAAATACCGTGAAGAAATAAACACGATCAAGCGTTCAATGGTACTGGAACTTCTCAAATGCTGTGATAGCTTGTTCGGTGGGCGTACAAATCCCTTCAAGCTATACTTTCCACCTACGGAGGGTGTGAAACTCCACTACTACGATTTCTGTTCTTTATACCCCTACGTGATGAAGAACAACCCGTACCCCGTGGGCGCGCCTGAGAAACTGGTGGGACCTAGCCTACCCTCCATCGCCGAGTTTTCAAGAAATTTGAATGATCGCTACTTTGGACTCTCTTTCGTAGACGTGCTCCCCCCTCGCGATTTATGGATGCCGATCTTACCCGTCGTTATAGATCACAAACTTATGTTTCCCCTGTGCGTGAAGTGTGCAGAAGAGAACAATGGTGATTGTGACCATACACCCAACCAGCGTAAGATCAGAGGTGTATACACAAGCCCTGAGCTGGCCCTAGCCGTTCGCCATGGGTATAGAATAATGAAGACACATAAGGTGTGGAGGTTTCAGAAGCTACCCAACCTTTTCATATCATATACAAACGTATTTTTGAAGGATAAGTTTGAGGCATCAGGATATCCGCGAGGGGTTGAATCCGTAGACGAAAAAACGTCTTATATTCAGCGTTACCGCGACCTCGAAGGTATACAACTTGATCGTACCCAAATTGCAAAGAATCCTGGTAAGCGCTTTAGTGCAAAATTGTGCCTAAACAGTCTTTGGGGAAAATTTGCGCAGAATACTGGTAAAGGGAACGTTCATTTGGCGCAAAGTTATAGTGAAGTCTGGGATTACGCCAACGCACCCGATAAAGAGGTCATGGAGATTGTGAAAGTAGGTAATACTTACATAATAAAGTACAACACTGAATTGGCCACAGATACATCACGGGTTACAAACATCCCTGTAGCCAGCTTCACAACAGCCTACGCGCGCATCAAACTTTGGGGTCTATTGCATTCTCTTGGGCGGCGGGTTTTGTATGCCGATACAGATAGCGTGATATTCACAGCGAGGAGTGGTGAATATCTGCCTGCTATTGGGGAGTTCCTCGGCGAGCTAACTGACGAGATCAAGGATGAGTATGGGGACAACGCATACGCCGACTCGTTTGTGTCAACAGGGCCAAAAACCTACGGGGTACGGGTGAGGATAGTGGATGAAACGAAGTATATCGTGAAGGCTAAGGGTATCCCGCTTAACCAAGCGAATCGGAGGGTCGTCAACTTTGAATCGCTGAAGGAGTTAGTGTGCTTGGAAGATGATGAGTGTGATCATCCGCCCCAACTGACTGTAGGCACCCACAATTTTCGGGCGCAGAAGCTGGGGGGCGTGAAGGAACTTAGATGTAGGAAGGTGTGCCATAACACCTATAGGAAACGTTATCAAGTGCCTGGTACCTATGACACCGTGCCCTTTGGGTACCATAATCTTTGATATGTCTATTGCTAACTTAATTATTTTAATTATTACACGTATTTGTAAATATATACACATCTTGATTATTTCGTTTATTAAATAAATCATGTTTCAACTTGCGTTTTATTCTGCGTGTGTGCGTATGTACAGTAAAAGTTAAGCTCCGCCCACTGTAAGACCGGCTACGTGAATCACGCCGCAACCTGAGCAGTCCTCTACCCCCTCAGACGTCTATTCTCGCGCGTAGAAGAAAATGGCTACCTTTAATATCGCGTGTTCAACATTTATGAAGTGGTATTCAGCCAAGTGCGTAGATGTAGTAGTACTGAAAAACTTCCTCTACCCGCCTCCTTTGCATCTTTTAAGGCCGCATTGAATCGTACGAAGGGTCTGGCTATTCAAATAATCTACGGATATTCTGGCGAGGGGATTGTAGGGTTTCGCAGTACAGACGATGTACTGAAGTATGTTATAGAACTAAGCTTTATAAAGGCTCACGTGCACCGCGTGGTAGAAGAAGCGGCACGCTCAGAAGATAGACAACAGTTATGGGTAGTGAGTCTTGTGGATGAGTGGTATGATGAGCGTTATTATATCATGTTACACCATGCCGATTACTCGTACCCTACGGCTGAAAATGTGAATCTTGTCATCATGGGCAATCTTAAGTATTTTTACCACTACATTAATATATATCATGATGAGGTTTGTAATGAGGTTGTGGCTAATGGGCTGTGTGAATTTTTAACAGATTTTGGAGATGAGTATCGTCTGTTAAATAAAAAGTATAAATATGAACATATGTTTCTCTCTAATAGCGCCCCGCAATGTGAAGATGTTTAGGAGAGGTAAAACATTATAAAATGTGTTTAGCTCGTGAAAATTACCCTGAAGTAAAATGTCTGGTGCATATTCGGGGAAGTGGTAGTGATAAAGAATTAAAACCGAAATTAATTCTTGTATCGGAAAATTTCTCAAGACACCTGCCAAATATAATGGGATACAACGATTCATGTTGGGTCAGCGCCGTACACGTTTCATTAGATTATGGTGCGACTCACTCCTCACGGAGCATACGAGTTCGAACAAACTCATTCACGTTTAATCAGGGTGATTCACCCTCCTGTCGACCCGATCCTGCCTACCTGCGTGCCTCCTGCGGCTCATACTCATCTCAGAGCTTGAACCGGGTGGACGTGCGAATACGATGGAACTCCCTTTGAGAAGCATTCTCAACGCTTCGTACGACGTCTCCGTGACGAAGTCATTGCGCGTGTTCAGGCGTGAAACCGGCACCATTAACTATGTGCTTGAAACGATTTGCAGGCATGCAAGTAAACGTAACGTCATTTATTTAAATCTTGAGGAGATGCATAAAATCTTCGTGGTGGTTGAGAGGTGGGCTGATGATCGTTAGAAAATACCAACTGACGTAGATGCAATAAGAGATGTGATTAGTGACGCCTCCTAATATACCGTTGTTTGTACATTGAGTGTAAATAGCAATCAACCATGTATTGATATACGACTGATGTGGAAGAACACAGCTGATAATGACGTTCTTGTTCCTACACGAAACCATTTCATCCTCGACAGAATGTTTGAGATCGTCGGATTCCGTAAGCTGAAGCCTATATTAGACGCACGTATTACAGACATGGTTTATTTTGACATGGTACTTGAATACGCTTACACCGCTCTGCTTGACGGATTTGTTGAATGTGGGAATGAGCAGGGGAGAACGGACTAGCTCTGGAAGCATATTTAAAAGGCTTAGATTCTTCGAAATATCCTGAGTTTTCGTATAAAACGCTTGAGAGGTACAGAGCTGAGCTCACCTACGCTGTTCACCCTGAAGAACTATACCTCTGTACAGTGGATAGTTGTCGTAATGATTTGGTAGAATATTTCAATTGCAGCTATGTCGAGTGAAGAAGAGTTCACGATTGAAAAGTTCGGGACGATAAGAAAAAATCCCCGATTGGAAAGGCATGATTATAAACTTGTATTTAATGTAACGGTCAACGATGACGTTTTTGTGCGTGCTTTTGAATGTGTTCTAGCTGCGCTTAAAGACAACTTGCCTGCCGAGTGTAAAGTGGGTACAAAAATAGTATTGAACGATATGAAAGCCGTTTATATCGAGTATAGATCGTCATATCAGTTAAACGGTGAGGTGATGCTTGGGCGGTTTTATCACATCGTGCAGAGTAATGGCGATGTTGGTATAGCATCAATCACCGTTGAATTTAGCGTTTTGCCCCGTAGGCCGTAAAGAGAAGATATATATATATATTATATAATATATATATATTTCCTGTAATAATATGATTGTAAGAGTTATATATATTTTCTTGTACTAATATTTGATAATATAACTTTTGATAATATAACTATATATTTTTCTAATATTTTGTTAATGCTATGTTTTGTATGATTATATATAATTAATATAACTATATATTTTTCTAATATTTTGTTAATATTATGCTTTGTATGACTATATATTTTCCGTTCTATTATTTGATCATATATATGCCCCATTGTATATCCATTAATTCATAAACAGAACGTTGTAATGGTGTTTTATTTATTCCTTGAACACGCTTATATCATTTCTTTCTAAAACGGAATAATTAATTAATTGCTATTTGGCGAATAGATAAGTAACGAAGTTTACAGCTCAGCCTTCTAAGCCAACTGGAATATAAGGAATAGTTAAATACATGGCGCTATCTGGCAACTCAGCAGCCAACTGGCTGTGGCGCCTGCTGGCTGATTAATATATGAATTAAATTAATAAATAACGAATCTGGCAACTCAACAGCCAAATGGCTGAATGATATAAGGAATAATTAAACACATGGCGCTATCTGGCAACTCAGCGTGGCTGATTAATATATGCTTAATTAAAATACATGGCGCTATCTGGTAACTCAACAGCCAACTGGCTGTGGCGCCTGCTGGCTGATTAATATATGAATTAAATTAATAAATAACGAATCTGGCAACTCAACAGCCAAATGGCTGGATAATAATTAAATACATGGCGTTATCTGGCTGCTCAGCAGCTAACTGGCTGATTAGTGCCCTATAAGAGATCGGCGGGGTGGCTGAAGAACCCCATATGAGCTTGGCAGTCAGCCAAGCAAAGACCCTCCTCTCCTCTTCCTCTCTTTATATCTCTTTCAGCCCCTTTGGGGGATGAGGCTGTCCCACCTTCTCCGCCAAAGAGGCACCTTAGGTTAGGTATGCCCCTTTGGGGGGGTGAGGCTGTCCCACCTTCTCCAAAGAGGCTTTGCAACAAAGGGGGTTGGGGGTTGGCAACAAAGGGGGTGGTGGTTGGCACCAAGGGGGTGGGGGGTTGGCACCAAGGGGGGTTGGGGGGTTGGCACTCATTACGCAACATTGCAATTGCAACTTGCACTCAAGGATTTTGCGGCTATACTACTAACCTAAGTTACTGCGTTGTATTGAAAAGGTGTTAGTTGGTTGATTAGGAAGCAAGTAATTTTATCGAGGAAAAGTTATCGTTTAATTCTGGATTTAACGTCTTGATAAAAAGGGATTCTAAAATTTTGAGATCATTTTAATATATTTTTTATTTTTATTAAAATCATAGCTTTATTTGAAACATTTTACAAAGAGAACATTTATTTGAAACATTTTACAAACAAAACATTTATTTAGAAAGCTTATTTGAAACAGTTTACGAACAGAACATTTATTTGAAACAATTTATCAAAGAGAACATTTATTTGAAGTATTTAACAGAACATTTATTTAGAACATTTTATAAACAGAACATTTATTTGAAATATTTTACGAACATAACATTCATTTGAAACATTTTACAAAGAGAACATTTATTTGAAACATTTTGCAACCAAAACATTTATTTAGAACATTCTACTTACAATTAGTACACTTGAACAGAACATTTATTTGAAACATTTTACCTACAATTCGTGCACCTTACAACAGTGACTTTTTCTTTATGTCCTGAATGAGTGCCACAGCATACCTTGCCGCATGCTCTGCATTTGTACGTGGATTTGTTTCTGCATGATTTCATTTGACATTGACGGCGTTTAGGCGCTGGGCTCTGAGCAACTTGCTCTGGTTCTCCAAGCTCCATTTCATCATAACCTACGGCTGCCTTTGCCTTGCACATTTCAGTTATTAGATCAAGCAGAAACTGTCGGCGTGAGACTCTGGATCCACTAACTTCACGGTATACAATCCATGCATTTATGCAAGCCAAGTCAAGAATATTGAACCAAATCGCCATTGGCCATCGCCTAGATCCAGTTTTGCTGGTGTGGTACCAGGCCATTTGGTCAAGAATATTTACACCTACTTTGCTTGAATTATAGTACTGCACTGTCTCTGGTAGCTTTTTGCGGTGACATTCATCTATTTCAACGGATTTGTGCATTGAACTAAGAAGATAAACATTTTTGGATCTCTTACCTTTATAAATGGTCAGAGTGCAGTCCGATGGTGATTTATATATCGCAGATGAATAAAGTGGCTTTCCTTTCAATATAGCTTCTCCATCAGGAACTTCCCGTCTCTGTCTTCTGATAGTACCAAGAAGAGTTGTTTTTTCAGCTTTGAATTTCTCAGCCAATTGTAAACTGGTAAAAAGGTTATCCGTGGTTACATGATAACCTTTCTTCAAGTATTGCTTCATGAGTGATAAACAAACATCAGCTGGAAGATCATGTGCAGCAGCATTACGAGTAGGATCTTTACCCAAATATGGTTTTCCATTGCAAAGGTATTTCGACTTTGCGTCCACAAGAAGCCAAAATTTTACTCCAAATTTATCTGGCTTTGATGCCACGTACTGAATGAATGGACATCGAGATTTGCGTGGAAAGAGTTGTTCATCAATAGTAAGATCAAAGTTTGGTACATACTGTAGCACTTTTGGCAGTTCATTATGAAAGAGTTCCAAATTTCAGAAATTAGACAAAATTTATCTGCCTGTTTTCTTTCTCTGCGGCTGGCAATATTGTCAAATCTCATGTGCTTCATGATCAATTCAAACTTATTCCTACTCATTGTTTTATGAAATATAGGTGGACCCCAGTCTTGATTCCATAATTGTTTCACGGGTGCGTTCTTTGCAACTAAAACACCACGAGCAATTTGGAGGCCTAAAAACTTTTCCAAATCTTCAAGAAGAATGCTGAAACTTGGGTCGTTTAGTTTCCCATGAATTTCAGTGTAGTTTCGAATTGATCGTAACATAGGCTCATCAATAAGCAGTCGAAATACACTAAGATGTCTATTTTCTTCAATACCTTGGTATGCATATGAGGTAGAACCACTTTTCTGCTTGAATACATTTTCAGTAGGAGTTCTGCCTCTCTCTCTTTCACCTGTAATTTTTGTCCATAAGACACCCACACGAGAAGGTAAAGTGTTGCTCGTGCTACTGAATGGAGCCTCATTTTGAAGAACTAAAGGCTCATCTTCCTCCGTCTCATCAGAATTATTCATTTCTTCGATAGGACGTATTGCCTCCTGCAGTTGATCGACGGCATCGTCTTTCTTCTTCATCCATTGAATCATCTGAGGCAAGTTCTTCCTGAAGAAGACGCAGAGCTTCTTCAGTCTCAATTCCTTTATTTCTATAACACTGTGCCATTTTATCTGTAAAATGAACATATATATATATATATATATATATATATATATATATATATATATTATAGTAACACTATCGGCAGACTGAAACAAATGTCACGACAGATCCATAAATCAAGCACTCACCTCCTTTTATGATGCTGGGAAAAGGCACACTGACGTAAAATTTGAGTGGCTTCAGGCTGACAAGCAAACTAATACAGTGTTGTCATATCTCAAGTATTTTCTAGAATGTTCAAAACTAGGATGCCACATTTCAATTATCTTCTAGAATGTTCCAAAGGAATAGGCGAAAGAAACTGAATGAAATGTCATTTTTGAACGTGTGGTCCTTATAGGTAGTAACCTACAAAATCTCTTGGAAATAAAAAAAAAGAGAAAAATCAAATATGGTATTATAATAATGGCAGAAATTTATGAAAAGTCATAAAAGGTCAGACCGATACCTTTTCTGTAGTTAATGTATCACACACTTAAAAACTAATAGCGGTCAAAAATGACGCTTAGTACTTATAGGTAGTAACCTACAAAATCTCTTGGAAATAAAAAAAAAGAAAAATCAAATGTGGTATTATAATAATGGCAGAAATTTATGAAAAGTCATAAAAGGTCAGACCGATACCTTTTCTGTAGTTAATGTATCACACACTTAAAAACTAATAGCGGTTAAAAATGACAGCTTAGTACTTCTAGTGTTAAAAGCAGACGACAAAATCGTAAAGGAGTCCTGGGGCACGGGTGGTCATGGGTCTCTGAATGATGCAGGATAGCAGAGGATTCAGGAGTGGAAAGAGGGCGAGAAGTTCGATAAGAAAAACCCAAATGCTTCGAAATCCCAAGTTTTAACTGCAGGGCAGTCTGCCCTACATAGCGGACTTTGGCAGGTCGCACATGTATATAGATAAATAACAAAGGATCTCAAAAGCACGGGGAGGTGTCTTTATGGTGGAAAAAAGGTTGCAGAAAATTAGGATTAGAAATGATAATTATGAAGTCGCATTGAGGGAAGTGTCTGTCCAAAATAGAGTGGACATCTTTATTAAGTTGAAAAGTTAGTTGGTCAAAAAAGGAAGCTTAAGATAAACCTGTTTTGGAACCGTGGACTGAATTATTTTGAGCGAATATAAGTTATTTAAAAATTTTGAAATTAAAGTCTCAATAGTCTAAGTGCAATAAAAATTATAGTTAAAAAATCTCTTAAGATACTGAATTTCTAAGTTAAATGAAGACCAACTTGAACAGAGGTGATAGGCTCTAAAAATACGACTTTTAATACTAGCCAGCTTAAAACTAAGTGGGATATTGCTAAAAAACATGAGTACCGAGTTGGGTGGTAGTTGGTTTTCTATATACCTGTGTTGAGAAGCCTGTACTATGTTTATTTACGGTAACATCCAGAAACGAAATTTTATTGTATTGTTCTACTTCCATAGAGAATCTAATATTAAGATGCTTAGTATTAATGTAATTTAAAAATAAAGGGACATGATCTTTATGCTTAAAAATGACAAAACAATCGTCTACATAACGTTTAAATAAAATTGGTTTAAAATCAGGCGGACAACCCCTCAGCCACTTTTCCTCATGAAAGCAAAGAAAACTATTAGCAAAAGACGGACCAAGGGGCGAACCCATTGCCATTCCCATTCGCCCCTTGGTCCGTCTTTGATTAATCTAAAGTTATGTTCCTAAATTAATATTACAGTAAATCCGAAAAGTACAAAAGTACTGTAAATGAGGTGTCCTAATCTCTTTGCACAGCATTATATATATATATATATATATATATATATATATATATATAATATATATTATATGTGTGTGTGTGTGTGTGTGTGTGTAAGGAAAGAAGGTAATTTATCCTTTGTTTCATGTATTTTTGTTTGAATATTATGCACGAAGCAAAATGAAATGAATGAAAATTCCAATTTCATTATAATCACTATTAATGTCTTTAGCGTTGTATTCAAGAAGTTCATGTTTCAGGCGTAGTTACAACAATAGCGGTAGACTATATGAAAGAGAGTAAATAACAATGAAAGACTGGTAATTTCGAAATGTATATTTTTAATTATCATCCATTACATAACAGTATTTTAGTCAATAAAATGAACTTTGTTCCAAAGTCTTATCGATAGAAAAGAGATTCTGTTTTCACTATTTCCGTTAAGTAAAGTTTAACCCCCGTGGTCTATATCATGGAAGGAATCTACAGTTTAGGGGGTAATCCGGACGCGAATCCCATCGAGAAAGACCCAGAAGAAGCCTCTTATCCCTTAAAACGAAGCCACAAAAATTTCCCAGCCAGAACTAGAATTCGCCCGATCTCCGAATTGTACGATAAAATAATAATAGACCAACTCCAAAAATGACTACAAAAGAGAATATGAAGAGTGAGCACGATTGACTTTGAAATAAGATTAAGTAATATCTGAAAGAAGGTGCTCTACTTTATTAAAGGTATGATAAACTTGCTTATAGTGCCAGATCCAGTGTTTCCTGAATCCTTTTATGGGATATATTTTACAGATTTACAGACTTACAGGCTATGGCTAACATAGACCCTAATGTGTATATATATATACACATTAAAAATAAAATAAAAAGAGATTAGCACAAGGTTAACAAGCACTGATTAACGGTAAAAGACATTTTAATAAGATATTGTCAATTTCACTAACTGTTACTGAAATTATTTTTAAAATGGATGAATGCATATTCTAGAATATTTCTTTCAATTATATCTGTTTTTAACGAAAAAATCGTTAATTGGTAAAAACACAGGTATAATTGAAAGGAATATTTTAGAATGTGCCTTCATCCATTTTAAAAATAATTTCAGTAACAGTTAGGGAATGTATAAAATTGACAATAACTTGGTAAAACGTCTTTTGCCTTTATTCAGTGCTTATTAGTCTTGTGCTACTCTCTTTTAACTTTTTTGTATCAATGTACATATGTATATATTTTGGTCATCTTGCCTTTTCCCTTCATTCCCTGACGAGATGTATTGTTGAATACACAAAGGGCCTTGGAATATTTTTTCTTTTTCCTTGTGGGTTTGCATCATTTATTTATTTCACGTGTTCAAGTGTGAAATTCATCCCATATATATATATATATATATATATATATTTTGCTTTATTTTTAAAATATATGACGTGCGAATGTTTATTCATTTATTTATAATAATAATAATGAAAATAAATTTCCAAACTGAGAAAAATGGAGTAACTCCAAACAGCGTACCACTTTCATCTCAGTTAATTAACAAACTTGGGACAAAGATTCTGTCATACTTATTATTTAGTTTAATAATTTGAAAGCTGCAGAGCAGTTCCAGGAATAAAATCGGTTCCAGGAAATTGCTCAAAGATGAATAATAAAAGCTAATAGTGCGCAGCAGAATATATATTACTTTAAACTAATAAACATTTCGGAGAGACATCACCAAGTCGGGTACAAATTGACGTTTCGCTTAGAGACGGTATTTATACTATTTTTAGTTCTTTACTTTCCCGACGATGAAAATATGGAGTATAATTTAACCACCACTGAATTGTAAATGTTAATACTCCCAAATCAGGGACACTTTTGATGTAACCTAATGAACTGACCTAATATAACCTAAATGGACATACCTTAAATTAATTTACTAGTTATGACCTAAACTAATCCAACCCACAAGAGCGTGTCCATGATTCTGACGTAAAAAAATTTGAGGTAGTCCTCGTGTAAGCGACTTGGCATTCAGATTTTCCAGCAGGAAGGAAAAGTACCAGATAAAAGACAAAGACGAAACACTTTGCCTAGGCAGGGTGTCAGTCAGTGTCAGTTCTTGAGAACAACAGAAGGGACACCATTAGGACCATACGCCTTCCTACAGTTGAGCCCAGGTAAGGCAGAAAGTACATCTTTGGAGGAGAGTCTAATTTCATACATAATTAGTCAGAGGGAGGAGGAGATGGAGGAACAGCACGGAATTGTCCAGAGTTGAGTTAGAGGCGAAAGTTTGAGCGAAGAGCTTCATCAAGAGTAGAGATGACAACTGAGCCGTCGGAATAGAAAAGAGGAGAGAAAGAAGAGGAAGTAAAGTTGTTGAAGAGGTTCTTAGCTACTGTAGATGCCAGAAAGAGCGAGAAGAATTAGAATTGGAGAGTAGGGTGGAGTGAAAAATACTTTTTTTAGAATTCAGTTTTGTAGGGGCACTCAAAAGTTAGTCTGTGGTATCTTTAAGAAATTTGTAAAATATTAGCTACCTGCGCCATCAACTTCACCGGCCCCAAGGAGGTCAAAGATTTTGCTTTTCAGGTCCCCAAAAAATTAAGGAAAAATTCAGATTTGGACGTATCTTCCGTTGTGTTTATGCTAGGAAGATCATTTTTATTTCATTTGATTTGTTTATTTATGTTCTTTAACGTTTCTCTCATACACGTTTCTCCCATTCCTCACAGAAATTTGGAAAATTTGGTATTTCATGAAAAATACTAACAAAAAAGGAATTTTTATATCTTTCGCTGAGTTTCTCAACTTCAGTAAATATTTTAGCACCATTTTAAGGTTTCCATTTGTTTAAATTTTCACAGATTTAAATTATTTCATAATTATATCATTTAGGGTTTGTTATTTATACTATATTACATTAGAATTTATCTCTCTTTTTCAGATTATTTGATTGATTTTATAAATTTTTATATTGAATCTGATTCGCTAAAAACATTTACAGTCACTAATATAGTCTAATTTTATTCCGACGCACAAAGCAAAATTAGGTATGGCTTCCATGGCTGTGAATGAATCAGTAAAAATGAAGACAAGGAATACTCAACAGCTGAATCCAATCTTTGGACCATCAAAGGATCTCTCACTGATTTATTTACATTCGTCCGAAGATATACTTTAGTGTTTCCTTTATGTTAGACAGGAAAGAATTAAGTCAGGAGAAGCTAATCCAAAAATTTAAGATGTTGCTGCAGTCGTTGCCCAAAAAGTAAAGACTGTATGGGATCGTGCTTCTATTCCAACCAGCTATCATAAAACCATAACGCAGCGCATCTAAGGTTTGTCTGAAAAATATCAAAATGTCTTGAAATAATTTAAAGGGCGGAAAGACCAAGCTTCTTATCAAGCATTGCTTCAAAAATTTAAACTTGACTCACTGAAGCTCTTTGATATAGCTTCTTGTAAATGTGAAGACTTCCTGACATGTCTTTATGAGAAAGACCGAAAAGTTCATGTTCTGGAAAGGGATTTCCTCAATGACCAACGAACGTCTCGAAAAATGATGATTCAATCCGTAAATAAAGTGATTACCAAAAAGCTGAAAAAAAAAGAAAAAGGCTACACAAAAGTATGAGGAATATACAGCACGGATCTCGAAAGGAATGAAAGAATTTGATACTGCTGCAACTGTTTCGTCAAGTTCTAGCGAAACGGACGAAAGCAGTGAGCAGTTTAAACTCACGGCAAAGCCATTAAATGAGAATGCGGTTGCCAGTGAGAATGCGGTTGCCAACAGTGGGTAGAGAATGCGATCGAAGAGGAATATCTGACCTTGCTGGAGCAGCTCTTGCATCTGCTGTTTTTCAAGATTTAAAATTAATTAGTAGTGAAGATACTTCTTCAGTGATCGAGAGAAGTAAGATAAGACGAAAAAGGAGCAAGATTAGAAAAGATCTCTCTGAAGATACCTCAACTTTCAGTTCGAGTGATCATGTTATGAGTCTCCACTTTCATGGAAGAAAGGATCGAACAAACATTATGATAATGAAACGTAGTAAGTATCATTCTAGGATTACTATGGAAGAGCATATTATCCTTTTGAAAGAACCAGGCTCAATTTACTTAGGCCACATATCTCCAGAATTGAGCACAGCAAAAAGCATTTATAAAAGCATTTTGGAGTTCTTGGGATGCAAAAATATCAGTGCTAGAAATATTGTTGCCATTGGCTGTGATGGCACTGCAGTCAATACTGGAATAAAAGGAGGCATATTAAAAAATTTGGAGCAGAACTTAAACAAACCCTTTCACTGGTTTATTTGTCTCTTTAATTTTAATGAATTACCATTAAAGCACTTCTTAGAACACCTTGATGGGCCATCCCATGGTCCACGAGAAATGTCAGGACGAATTGGAAAAGCAATAAAATCTGTCGACCAACCAATAGTTAAGTTTGAAGCCGTGGAAAGAAATTCTCTTCCAGTTACTGATTCTGATGATCTAAGTACAGATCAACTGTATTTCTATAAAGCTTCTCAGGCTATTACTTCTGGGTGTTGCAGCAATGCCTTAGCAAATCTTCAACCTGGGCCAATAGTCCAATCCAGAGGGTTGACTACTGCTAACCGTATCCTGCGTTTCTACATGTGATGTGAGAATCTGATGGATAGTTTAAAAGTGCTGGTAGAATACATCGTCAAAGTTTAAGCTCCAATGTGGTTCACGATCAAGACAAAACCTTGGTGCTATGATGGACCTCGTCACCTGTGGCAGATGGTAGCTTATTCAAGATACCTAACAAAGGAGCTTAGAGATATTGTTGATAAAGTTATCATTCGTAACACCTACTTTGCGCATCGAGAGAACCTTTTTCTTGCAATGATTACTGATAACACTAGGCAACAAAGATTTTGTTACAGAAGACCAAAGAGGTGCTCCTAGCTAATTTCGGTATGCTGATTTCAAATCTATAATTAGATTTTTTCTATCACGTCTAGATTTTGTGTAAAATGCAAATCACTTTTAGTAAAATTTTCTACCACGTCCAGATTTTGGTTTTAATCGGCTTAATGCCAGTAATATGAAACTTGCTTTTCAAGGTTAAAGCAATTTTTTTTGCCAACTATATACAAATTCGAACAATTTTGATAAATAAAATTTATTCCGAGTCGCTACGTGACAGTCAAGCAGAACGGTTGTTGAAGCTCTCTGCTGATGAGAAAGTGACAGGTTGTGGTGACTTGTGTGTTTTTATAGCATTTGTTTTGTACTACGGTGTGTATTTGTTTTTATTTTGCACATCGTAATAATTACTTTCTACGTTTTTTCAGATATTGTATGGTAATTCAAAATGGCATCAAATAGACGTGCTTGTGTAAATCACCCAGACAACTTCTGCTTTGTCTGTGGACAATATACACCTAAGCCACAACGTAGAAACATAACAACAAAGATTAAACTTGCCTACAAGTGTTATTTTGACTGTAAGTTAGGAGACCAACAGAGGGACTGAGCACCACATATTTGCTGTGCACAGTGCACTGCAATGTTAATAGCTTGGATGAATGGTAAAAGAAAAGCTATGCCGTTCTCAGTCCCCATGGTTTGGCGTGAGCCGAAAAATCACTTCAATGATTGTTATTTTTGTTTGACAAAGATTGCTGGTTTCACAAAGAAAAACAAATCAAAGATCACGTACCCAAACTGCGAATCAGCAATGAAACCAGTACCACATGATGAAACAAATCCACCAGTTCCACCAGCAACGATAACAGACAGCAGTTCATCTGAAGATTCTGCTAGTGATATAGAAACAGGGAAAGATGGCATATATGTTCCAGATGCAAATATTTCCCCACATTTGTTAAGTCAAGCGGAGTTAAATGACTTAGTGCGCGATTTGGAATTACCAAAAGAAAAGGCAGAGTTGCTTGGTTCAAGACTTCAAGAATTTAATCTTCTCCAACCAAACACCAAAGTTTCCCATTTCCGCCATCGCCATTTGCAGTTTTCATCATTTTACTTACAGGAAGAAAACGTTTGTTTCTGCCACGATATCAGTGGTCTGATGCAAGGGATTGGCTGTTGCTATGATCCAAAAGAATGGAGACTGTTCATTGACTCTAGTAAAGCTAGCCTTAAAGCTGTATTACTGCACAACGGCAATGAAAAACCTTCAATACCTGTAGCACATGCCACTGGCCTTAATGAGACTTATGAATCGATGAAACTGCTGCTAAGACTCATCAAATATAAGGACCACACATGGAATATTTGTGGCGACCTTAAAGTTGTATCATTACTTCTTGGGTTACAGTTGGGCTACACAAAGCATATGTGCTTTTTGTGTCTATGGAACAGCAGAGATGACAAGAACCACTACAAAAAACATGATTGGCCATCTAGAACTGAACATGTTGTTGGTAAATACAATGTGAAACCCAGCACTTATTGACCCTCAGAAAGTACATCTTCCACCACTTCACATTAAACTTGGCCTTATGAAAAATTTCGTGAAGGGTATGGATCATCAAGGTAGTGGTTTCCAATATTTAAAGGATAAATTCAAAGGAATATTGACAGATGCTAAGCTAGAAGCTGGAGTTTTCACTGGACCACAGATCCGCAGTGTCATCCACGACTCATCGTTTCCATCTAACCTAAATGAGAATGAACTAGGAGCATGGACATCTTTCGTTGAAGTTGTCAAAAATTTTCTTGGAAACCACAAAGCTGAAAACCACTGTAAACTCGTAGAAAACATGCTTAAATCTTATGAAATAATGGGATGCAGAATGTCTTTGAAAATTCATTTTTTACATTCTCATCTTGACTTCTTCCCGGCCAACCTTGGGGCTGTAAGTGACGAGCATGGTGAGCGCTTCCACCAACAGATCTCAGTTATGGAAAACAGATACCAAGGTAATTTCAACCCAAATATGATGGGAGATTATTGTTGGTTCCTGCAGAAGGAGAGCTCGTCATCCTACAAGCGACAAAGGAAGAGGACACACCAAAGTTTCACTTAAGAACAGGAATTTGCCTTTCAGTAGTAACAACAAAATACTAACGCGCTTTGGGTGGATGGTTGGGCGCAGGGGTGGTAATTCCGCCAGCGGAATTCCGCTGTCTGTCTTAAGCCAGAATAAAGGAGGAAAGACATCCCTGTTCACTAATTATTTAAGTATGCTTAACATAAAACGTGGCACGGAAAAGTAGCTTAGACGGCTTTCGTAATAGAAGCGGGTGAGAAAAAAAATGAAAAATAGGGGTTTTCGGTTACACAAAATCTGGACGTGATAGAGAAATTTTGATATCAGATCTGAAATCAGCATCAGCGCTTTAGTAGGAATCAGTAGTTCACGTGTCTGTAACAAAAAAAAAGTTGAAATTTGTTGCCTAGTGATCGGCCAAACATTCGAAAATTGGCAATACGAAGGATCGAAGTAGCAAGATCTGAAGCTGAAAAAATGAAAAGCATTCGGGAATTCAGTGTACTGAAGCTAATTTCCATGCACTTGACGACACTGATATTACAGGGTGATTCGTTTCGGTATGGATAAATTAAAATTGATGTGAAATGGAAACAGTAACATTGCATAGTTTAATATTTGGCAAACAATGCCCACAAAGATGGTAGATTGTGACAAACCTAATTAGTCTTCAACATGACCCCTCCCCCTTCCGGACACGACAGAGGTCATAACGAGAGGCTAATTCTTACGACCACCTGCATCTGGTTTAGTGATAGATCCCATTTCTTCAAATGTGCGGTACCACTGCACTATGGAGTCGTATTTAGGAGCTTTTCGAACACCATACACGCGGTGAAACTCATGCTGTACCGCTGTCACACTCTCAAACTTAGCAAACCAAATGACACACTTCGCACGTTGTTGTGCATTCGCCGCCATCTTCGAAACTGGCATAGTCTGACAGCAGATGGCACTCGTACGTCTGGCAGCGGATGGCATAGCCTATTACAAACTTCCACATTTTATGACCACACGTGCAACATATGAGTGCTGTATCACTTCTCGGTAGATTCTCACAGCGTTTTTATTTTATCCATACCCAAACGGACACCCTGTATATTTTGGACAGATAGTCCCATCAGGCTTGAGCCACCATTGACAAAACACTTAACCAAAGAGGAGTTGACATCAATGGCTGAGAACACTAACGAAGAAAAATTAAAACTCTTTCAATTCCCTTGTCATACACAAGCAGTAGAAAGGAGTATCAAACTTGTAGCAGAAACGGCAAGATTAGTTTATGGAAGTGAGAGGAGAGATGGCTACGTTAATTAAAACCAAAATTGCATCTTCTGCAATAATGAAATCATTTGAAACCAAGAGGGACTACAAAACTGAATAAGAAGCTTTCTAAATTATTGTGGTGTGTGGGTTAGGGTGGAACTCAAACAGCAGCCACCTCCACGTGGTGAGTTCTGGGTGATTTAAGCCGAGATATGCATGGCTCGTATTTAGCTTAAATTAGCAGAGAGATGCTCCAATAAACGAATATATTTAAAGCCATGCAGCTATTTTATGAGCTTCTAAAAGAAAACTGAATCGCTGAATGACGCTTAACATCAATCAATCAACGAAAGCAATAAAAACTCCTGTTTTTTGTTAGTATTTTTCATGAAATACCAAATTTGGAAAATTTCTGTGAGGAATGGGAAAAAGGAGTATAATAGTAAAGTTAAAGAACATAAATAGACAAATCATTTGAAATAAACAAGATCTTCCTAGCATAAACACAACGGAAGATACCCTTAAATCTTTGAATGTTTCCTTAATTTTTAGGGGGGACCTGAAAAGCAAAATCTTTGACCTCCTTGCGGCCGGTGAAGTTGATGTCGCAGATAGCTAATATTTTACAGATTTCTTATTGGTACCACAAACTAACTTTTGGGTGCCCCTACAAAACTGAATTCTAAAAAAAAAAATTTTCATTCCACCCTATTGGATAGGTTTCCACATTTTTGCCGGATGAAGGAATTTTTTGGTGAGTCAAAGAACAGATTAAATATGAGATAAGTTAGAGTCAGGAGTTGGATTGGTTGATCACTAAAGTTAAGTAACATTGGGTCTAGGACTCTAGGTAGTAGATGAATGACTGACCTTTCTCTATGTCTAGATGTAGATTCCCTCCGTCGTATGGCCTTTACTGTTACGAAGGAGGTTAAATAATCCATAAAGCGCGCACACAAACACACACACACACACACACATATATATATATATATATATATATTTATATATATATATATATATATATATTCAGTTTTAAAGTTCGAGCACTGCGCATACCCTATTCATTGCTAGGTTTGAATCACCTTTCCATTTATTGATGCAGGAAAAGTGCATGAGAACATCTTTTCATTCATTTGAAAAATTTCCGGAACGTGAGCAGACAAACGCAATAAAACATTTTCACTTTTTTAGTACAGTGTACATGCATATTCACTTGCGTGACTTTAAGAACACCCTGTACTAAAATTATTTGTATAAGTTTCTTAAATTACTTATTTATATAGATTTAATGCGACACCATTTCACAACATATAACAACTATAAGCACCACAACCCAACACTAAAGCCCGTCATTGGCTCTATGTTAACGTAGTTCTCAAGACATGCTCAAATGTTTGTGAATACATGGCATTTTTATACTTTGTACAATCGATTAAAAATTGCCGTAACGTTCCACACAGTGAAATTTTCCATGAGCTGCGTTCCAATCATGGGATCTTTTCGTATCATGTACTGTTTCCGACTTTCTTGAAAATAAGATATTTAATGTAGAATATTACGCTGATTTAAAAAATGTAAGTCTTTTTTTGGAGAAATGAGCGGTTCAAAAGTTATGTTTGTTGTTGTAATTTTGTATGGGATATAATGCCCGGTTAGGTTAATTGAATACCTGGATAGGTCAACTTTATGCCCTTGACGATTGGTTAGGTTAAGTTGTGATATTTTCGTTAAAACTAACGAAAATATCACGACTTAACCTAACCAATCATCAAGGGCGTACAGTTGACCTAACCGGGCATTCAGTTGACCTAACCGGGCATTCAGTTGACCTAACCTGGCATTCAGATGACCTAACCGTCATTCAGTTAACCTAACCGGGTATTTAGTTGACCTAACCTGGCATTCAATTAACTTAACCGGAGAGAAAAATAACGGTTGAAATCTTTTCACACAAATACTTAGTGACAAGCCAATATTACTAAAGAATACAATAACTCTTGTATTAGTTTTCAGTTGTACTGTTATGTTTTTTGACCTAATACAAAATTACAATAACAAACATAACTTTTGGACCGCTCATTTCTCCCCAAAAAAGGCTTACATTCTTTAAATCAGTGTAAAAATCTACATTAAATATCTTATTTTCAACAAAATCGGAAACAGTACATGAAACGGAAAAAATCCCAATCATGCATGACTTGCTCTCGAAACCTCAGAAAATGTGCAATATTGCTCTCAGGTTATGCAAATTTAGAATAACATGGTGAACAGACCTCCTACCGTAGGCTACATTCAATATGTCGTTCTCGCTCTCGGAACGCATTTTCCTTGTGGTGTTACAAGTGGTACAAGGAGCGCCAAATAGCATTCAGGAAGGAATTTGGAGTCAAGAAAGTGAAAACCAACAGCTCAATTTGGTATCAGTAGTATGACCGCAAAATGGGAGAGTGCAATGTAATTGCAAGATGTTGCAAGAGTGCCAGGGCACCCCATAGTGCCACCACCTTGTTGGAAGGCACCCCATAGTGCCAACCCACCGTGTTCCAAGGCACCCCCCAAATGGGGGAGGGGTTGCAAGAGCAACAAGGGGTTATGCAACTTGGAGGCTAAGTTATCCCCCAAGCTACAATGAACCTCGCTGGGGGAGACCTAACCTAAGAGAGAGGAGAGGTGTTCGCCTGGCAGGAGCCAAGCGCATATTAAAACTTCAGCCGAGCGACCGTTGTCTTATAGGGCCCCTAATCAAGCAGTTGGCTTAATCAGCCAGTGCTTCCTGGCATCATCAGGCAGTTGGCTTAATCAGCCAGTGCCTCCAGGCATCATCAGCCAGTTGGCACAGTGTACACGGCACGCACACACCCATCTATACTGTTTATGTACGTCGCGCGACCGCGTTAAACTCTAAAGTGGAGTGGAGGCGGGCTCGAGACCCGACACGTCCTTCCGCGGCTGCTAGCCAAGGTGCCCTAATGACCTGTTTTAAACCGTAGGTCTAAGGTGGAGTGTAAACATCCTTCCACGGTTCGTAGGGGCAGGATCCCGTTATTGCAACACTCGATCATGCTGAGTTGCCAGTTTGTTCTATTTATTTAATTAAAGCATATATTCTGGCTTAATCCGTCAGTTGGCTTAGAAGGCGTAAATGGTTTGTCCAGGTTGAGTTGCCAGATAGCAATATTTATTTAATTAATGCATAAATTCTGGTTTAGAAATACGCTTTAGAAGCCAGCCAATTGATATAATTAAATACCGTGTACAAACAAAAAGGAATAAATAAAACACAAATACATCATTCTGTTTATTTAGGCGAATTAATGGAAATAAATATACATTGGAATATATATAATTAAAAATAATAATAGCATCACGAACGGGAAATATATAAACAAAAATATACAAAACGTTGTATTATCAATATATTAGTACAGGAAAAATATATAGTTATATTAAGTAATTAAATATATAATAAAAAATATACAAAACGTTGTATTATCAATATATTAGTACAGGAAATATATATATACAGCGTGTCCCAAAGAAATGTATACCCACTTTGTTCGATAATACCAGCTATGAGGATAATAAATATATTACTTTTTATGTTTTTTAATAAAGAATTTTCTCCTGAATCTAAATATGTAATTATTTTTATTAAAAATTGAAAAACAAAAAAGTTACAGATGTTTAAATTATAATTATTATTTTCGAGACTTCACGTGCGATATTTTCTAATATTTTTGCACGTATACGAGATAAGTTTGAAACCGACGGCACTGTGCAAAACTTACAAAAACAACGTTCTGGAAGACGTCGAACATCTTAGATAAAGTGTCATTTAACCATGGAATTTGTACATTTTTTGAATTAACTAATAATTACAACATTTATGCTTCAATATCAACACTAAACATAAGTATCTCAAAACAGTCGGTTAAAATATTAGAAAATATCGCACATGAAGTCTCGAAAATAATAATTATAATTTAAACATCTGTAACTTTTTTGTTCTTCAATTTTTAATAAAAATAATTACATATTTAGATTCAGGAGAAAATTCTTTATTAAAAAACATATAAAAAGTAATATATTTATTGTCTTCATAGCTGGTATTATCCAACAAAGTGGGTATACATTTCTTTGGGACACGCTGTATATATATATATATATATATACAATTAAATAAATAAATAATGTACATCCTTTATGGGAGTGGCGCGGAATTCTGTTATATTAATGTCACACTGCCTAAGACTTGTACATTAATGAACGGTTTTAGCAAAAAGGTATCATTCGATTAATACACAAAAAAAATCACCCACATGATTCATTCGAAATTATATACTCACTTATTTCCTTCATATATAACTAATTCATGTGGCCTTAACAAAAAAAATATCGCCTCTGCTCTTTCATCCTGATTAAATCTTAATATACAAATCACCCCTGCTCTTTCATCCTGATTAAATCTCAATATACAAATCACCCCTGCTCTTTCATCCTGATTAAACCTTAATATACAAATCACCCCTGCTCTTTCATCCTGATTAAATCTTAATATACAAATCACCCCTGCTCTTTCAAACCAAATGGAGCAGTGTCAATTTACCTTGATCCAGAACATAATTCCTTGTGTCAATTCAAAAGAATATAATTCCTTGTTTCCATCCAAAAGAACAAAAACATTTCAAACATTTCAAAGTCAATGATTCCATGTAATTAAATTTCCCAACGAATTAGCACATCAAACCACATCAATTAAATTTCCAAAAGCACTTCATTAATTTCAAAACACTGCAATTAATTTTCCAAAACACTCCAGAGTCCCTGCTTCCATGTAATTTATCCATTTCACTGCAAAACACTTCGATTCAAAAGCAAATCACTTGATTCAAAACACTTCATTTAATAATTTCACAATTTAAATTTCCAAAAAAACTTCAATTCAAAACACTTCATATCCATTTCACTGCAAAACGCTTCAATTAAATTTCCAAAAGCAATTAATTTAATTTCAATATCCTTACTTAATAATTTCGCATCAACTATATTTCCAAAAGAATTTCACTTCTGAGTCCCTGCTTCCATGTAATTAAATTTCCCAACGAATTAGCACATCATTCTGTTCACATCAATTAAATTCCCAGAAAATAATTTCACATCAATTAAATTTCCAAAAAATAATTTCACGGCAATTAAATTTCCAAAAGAACTTCACTTCAAAACACTTCAGAGTCTTTGCATCCATCTAATTTATCCATTTTACTGCAAAACACTTCAATTAAATTTCAAAAGCAACTAATTTAATTTCAATATATCCTTACTTATTAATTTCACATCAACTAAAGAAGTTATGTTTAACGTTATGTTCGATCGTGTCTACCGTTTATGATGATGTTTATAGGATGTAAAATAAAATAATAACCTCATAGAACAATTATAGTGATTATTGTGCTTTTAAATCAAAGAACGAATGTATGGAGCATCTTGGGTATTCTCGCTCTGCTAGTTCGCGGGAACATACCGATGGTACCTGTGACCTTTCCTTCTCGTCTCACGTAAAATAGCGTGGATGCGAAGACAATTTAATGTAAAATGTATTTACTCTGTTTTCTATACAAATTAACAGTCGCTCTCCGCCACACATGACTGCTTGGTGTAGGAGGGATTGGTCTCTTGCAACGCTTTTTGACACTCAATTTGATCCTTAAACAATTGAGACTGAACAGTAGGGTGGCCCACTTTTCAATTTTTTTTTAAAAGTATAGGTTATCGTAGTTTTTCCCATTATTTGGCACTATACTAGCACATTGGTACCATTTTTACAAAAATTTATCAATATTTAGGGGTCTCGCATCGACCTTGAAATTACGAGTTTTTTTTTAAAAATGCGTACTTTTTAACTTTTTACTGAATGAAGATAAATCATTAAGTAGGGATGTTTTCTGAATCCTCTTGATGAGAGAAGTCGTTTGGTGTGCCTTCCAATGTCATACGACTAACGGTTTAAAAGTTGTGCCTGTATACAGGTAATACCAAAGTGCTAGTAGTGCCAAATAATCGGAAAAACCACGATCACCTATACTTTTCAAAAAATCAGCAAATAGCAGACAAATAAGGAAGAAAGAAACAATAACTTAAACAATCACTTTTGCATTGTATTGACCACTATCACACGTCACTGGCTGCAACGTTGTCCCTCTGTGCTATGTCATCGTGGCGAGTGATGACTTCTTGAAGTCGCCGAGCTCTTTCCGGTTCTTTTCCACCACTTGCAGAAGATCCTGCAGCTGTGCCTCGTCTTTGTGACCGTGTTCGCATAGTCTTGTGTCAGTTGGACTCCTCTTTCAGCAACGTCATTGGTGACCTGGAGATTAGAGATCACATCCTTCAGACGACAAAAGTCCTCGTTCTCGTCCCACTTATCAGTTGGCAGGGTGAGCCACGAAGACCCATACATCTTCAGACCTGTAAATAAGAACCAGGAGGACTCGTCGATCAGGTCGGGGAGTAGCGTCATCTCGTCGACTGAGACGTTCTCGTATGTGAAGTCTTTGGGTACAGGGAGGTGGGACAGCTTCTCTGCCATCTGTTGCTTCACAGTGCCATCCACCTTGTTGCTGCATAGAGCGAAGATGATGGTCTGAGGCCTCAGATACCAGAAGTGCCGCCTCATCACTGCCAGTGACGCTTCTGCCACCTCGCGGTCCACTGCCCTATACCTCAGAAAACGCTGGTATAGTACCAGGTCATTCAACGGCGCATCAGCTGCTACAGGGGCCGCCAACCAAGCTGGTACGTACAGAAGAGCGATGAACACCACGATCCTGTGCAGTTTGTCGACCAGCTCGGCGTCGAGCTCCAGCTGCCTACTGAACATCAGCAGTTTTGTGTAGTAGATGACCTGAAACAGAATAGGCACCATTGTAAGTAAGACAGGTTTATTGTTACCAATTACTTTGTTTGCGTTATAATGAAATGTTTATCTTTGAATAACATTTAAACTTATCTCTAGATTAATTTTGTTTGAAAATACTAACTTTAGCCATCCATCTTGCGTGGTGGTAGGCTCCTGGTTGCATGAGGTGAATGCCACGGCGTGGTTGTGTCCCGAGTACCAGGAGCGTGATCTCTGCCACTTCCCGGTAATCGTCTATGACGAAACCAGAAGCTGTGCTCAGGAAGCTGACCGCCTCGTCCCGGAGTTCTATTAGCCACGTACTCTCCGCCAGATTCTCGACCTGCAGCTTGCAGTAGGTCGAGAGATCGAGCTCGTCCCATCTTCAAAAATAATAAACAAAAAAATTGTGTGAGAAAACTCTGAAGTTCCGGTTTGGCTTGCTGTTTTATTAAACTAGTGGAATATCATGTGTGTCCTAACTTTACCTTGCACAAAAAATGAACTAACCTTCTCTTCAACTACTGAAACAAAGGATCAGTTGGTGCCGTAGTCCTTCCGAGCAGGGTGACGGCTACTGCCCCCACGATAAGCTCTAGGACGTGATGACGGCATCCCAGCTGGAGTAGCGGTCGCCCGAGCATGTTTTCCAGCCGGACAACTGCACCCTGCACTAGGGTGGCCCACTTTTCAATTTTTTTTTTAAGTATAGGTTATCGTAGTTTTTCCCATTATTTGGCACTATACTACATATTGGTATTACCTGTATACAGGCACAACCTTTAAACCGTTAGTCGTATGACATTGGCAGGCACACCAAACGACTTCTCTCATTAAGAGGATTCAGAAAACATCCCTACTTAATGATTTATCTTGATTCAGTAAAAAGTTAAAACGTATGCATTTTTAAAAAAAACTAGTAATTTCAAGGTCGATGCGAGACCCCTAAATATTGATCAATTTTTTTAAAAATGGTACCAATGTGCTAGTATAGTGCCAAATAATGGGAAAAACCACGATCACCTATACTTTAAAAAAAAAAATTGAAAAGTGGGCCACCCTACTGAACAGGTGAAAATGAATGTGTTCTTTTAACTACCGATTGAAAATGATAAAAATGTACTTCATATAATTTGATGGAAGTCTTAAGCAAGGAGTTGAGATGTTCTTGAAATTAACGGATAAATTACATGAAGCATGGGACTCTGAAATGAAGTTAATTGCTTTTGAATTAAGCAATGAGTGAAATTATTAACAAAGTGTTTTAATTCTTTTGGCAGTGAAATTATTAAATGAAATTCTTTGGGGTGTGAAATTCTTTGTTTTATTAAACAAATGTTTTTAAATTAAGCGAGTTGATTTTCAGTCCTAGTGCATGATTCTTCAGGAGCAAGATGCACCGCAAGTTTGTGTTTCCTCCCCAAGATAACACAACTTTACCTGTATCAATCATAATAACAGTCCTACGTTCTCAGTCTTTCTTTACACAAACTGGAGCTAATTTAGTTCTCCCCCCGTCGTTACTCTAAGTATCATTGAGTTTTACCACCATTATTATTATTATTATTTATTACTTTTAAAAGTATGTATTTTCGTACCATATAATTTTATTTTTATTTATACCCCTTATAAGATTCCCCTTTTTTTTTTACATATATATATATATATATATATATATATATATACTCTTTTATATATTTTCTATCAGTTTATTATTACCGAATCTTATATATATATATATATATATATATATATATTATATATATATATATATATTAGGTTAGTTTAAGTAGGTTAGGTTAGGCATGGTGTTATGGCTTGGTGTAGATCAGGGGTGGGCAACCCTGTCGCCAATCCCCACACGAATTGACCATGAGATTGTACGTTTTGAATATTCTTTTTAAACAGTTTTTATTTTTATATTTCGATTTATCAACCTAATTTCTCAATTTATGTATGGTGTGGCAAATTTTACTTTTCATTCACCGCACCTGTGGCTAGATTGAACAAAAGGTTGCCCACCCCTGGTGTAGACAGATTAGGTTAGGTTAGGCTTAGTATTATGGTTTTGTGTAGGAGCAAGTTCGTCTCTTGATAGATAGATTAGGTTAGGTTAGGCTTGGTGTTATGACTTGGTGTAAGAGCGAGTTGTTTTCTTGATAGATAGATAGATAGATTAGGTTAGGTTAGGCTTAGTGTTATGACTTGATGTAGGTGCGAGCTGTTCTCCTGATAGATAGATAGATGGACCTTTCTTAAACTCTTTGGTGCTCGGGGAAAGAAGGTGGCGGCCGACATATTGCAGTTTTTTGTATGTTGTACTAACACTTCGAATTATATTTTAGTCTATTTCATTCATGCGGCTAGTATTTTCCTGTCATGGCTTGGTGTAGGAGCGAGTTGTTCTCTTGGTAGATAGGTAGATGAACAGGATAAAATGCTAGGTTAGTTTAGGCTAGGTTAGGCTTGGTGTTATGGTTTGGTGTAGAGAGATTAGGTTAGGTTAGGCTTAGTGTTATGGCTTGGTGTAGGAGCGAGTTGTTCTCTTGATAATAGGTAGATGGACAGGAAAAAAATGCTAGGTTAGTTTAGGCTAGGTTAGGCTTGGTGTTATGGTGGCACCGCTACGCTAGGTTAGGTTTTATTATACCCGGTTAGGCTGCGTTAGGCTATATTATGTCCCGGTTAGGCTACGCATAGGTTAGTTTAGGTTAGTCTCGGTTAGGTGACCCCGTCTCTAGGCCTGGCTTGGTTGAGGAGTGAGTTGCTCTCTTACACTTTTCGCCTGGCTTGTTGGTGGAGCGAGCTGCAGTCTTACACGTTTTTTTCAATACCTCCAGTATCTGTAATTTATATAATTCTTATGTTAGGCCTTGTTTAGAATACTGTCGCATTTATTTCCACGAGTAAATAGATACTTTGTAAGTCATCAAGAAATCCCCGCCGGTGTTTGATTCCTGTTTCTATGAGCGTATATGTGTAAACGACGGAGGGAGAGAGGTTCTCTCACAGACAAACAAAAAACTGAATTTTGAAAAGGCAAAACCAAACAAATTGCAACTCAACAGCGAGATACAATGGAATTTTCAGAAGGGAGCGTCAACTTGTGTCCCCGTATTGTAACACCCTGCTATATCACTTCGTGTGATCAGTCGCACGTGGCTTACTTATTTTTCTTTATTTTCACCCAACATCATATCAAGATTAAGAATTTTATGAAGCTTTTGATAAATGGACTTATTTACTTTAAACAAAACCTTGCATAATTTCATTCACTAGGTCAAATATTAACCATGAGTATTTAAATCTGACATTTCTCACGTCAGATGATGTAGTGACGCGCAGCAAGGACTAACAATTAAATTTCGATTTCGGTGCTGGTAAAATATAAAAATAGAATGTGTATATAAATATATATATATACGGCTGTTCATTGCATCTCAGCGGTATAGTGGTATAGTGGTTATTTTTAATAAGAGCCCAGTAAAGCTTAAAGCTTGAGGGCCAAATTGAATAAAATAATTAGTCAAGCTTCACAATTATTTGTCACGTAAATTGCAAAAACAAATGTATATATTTTACTATTAATAAAGGTAAAATATTTTTAGACGGGAAGGTTATAATATCAGCGTTTGACATTCAATTTGAATCTTAAACAATAAGTGAGGCTAGGTTAGGCAACGCTAGGTTAGGTTATATTATGTCCCGGAGAGAGAGAGAGAGAGAGAGAGAGAGAGGGGGAAGTTCTGTTTGGAAAATAATCAATATTGTTTCATCAATATTTATGGAACTATTTGCGCATATGCTTAATACATCGCAGGACGATTAATTTAGAAATAACTGAAGCTTGAAAATGTCGCAAATTAACGTACTTAAAATTCTCGTCCGAGACGAAGCACTGAAACATTTTTATTCATTCCGACGGACATTTCCTGTGATAATCAGCGCAAAATCCGCATGCAATTACGAACATGTTCTTTTGAAACACTGGAGGCATCTGTGTTAATGAATAATCTCTCATTTTTATGAGGGATTTAGTGACATTGGGGATTAAAACTGGAAATCTGAGAAGGTCGTATCGGTTTATGGTATCGAGAAAATATATATATATATATATATATATATATATATATATATATATCAGCTTCTGCGTTCACGTAAAATAATTTTAAAAAATTTGTGGGAGGGTACACAACGCATTAATCGATGGCGATTGAAATACAACTCAATCGCAGAAAAAAACAAAGTTTATTATTCACATATTTAATTAGGGAATATAACATGGGTCGTTTATACAGGATGGTTTATAGTCGGTTGTGATCAGAGCGCATTAATTTTTTCTCGAAATGTGATACTTTATCCATTTTGTACGGCGATGTCGTAATGTATCGAATTGTCGCAACTACAGTATATCTCAGATTTCGTTCCTTAAATCGATGTCCGTTTGTTTAAGCATACTGGAATAAATAAACATTCAACTAGATTCGGGATGCGGCGAAATAAGTACTTCATATAATTGAAGCAAGGACTTGATGGAAATATTGTTCATAAACAAGGACTTGAAATGTTGCTCTTAAGCAAGGACTCGAAATGCTGTTCTTTAGCAAGGATTGAAGTGCTTTTGGAAATTACATAGAAGCAAAGACTCTGAGGTGAAATGTTTTACAGTGAGGTGAATTAAGCAAGGAGTTGAAATTATTAAATGAAGTGTTTTGAATTAATTACTTTTGGAAATTTAATTGAAGTGAAATTATTTATTAAAATGCATTTGGATTAAACAAGGACATTGAAGTGAAGTTCAACTACTTGTATTAAGCAAGTAGTTGAAATTAAATGAAGTGAAATTCTTTTGGAAATTTAGTTGATGTGAAAATGAGTAAGGATATTGAAATTAAATTAATTGCTTTTGGAAATTTAATTGAAGTGTTTTGCAGTAAAATGGATAAATTAGATGGATGCAAAGACTCTGAAGTGTTTTAAAGTGAAGTTCTTTTGGAAATTTAATTGCCGTGAAATTATTTTTTGGAAATTTAATTGATGTGAAATTATTTTCTGGAAATTTAATTGATGTGAACAGAATGATGTACTAATTCGTTGGGAAATTTAATTACGTGGAAGCATTGACTTTGAAATGTTTGAAATGTTTTAGTTCTTTTGGATGGAAACAAGAAATTATATTTTTTTGAATTGACGCAAGGAATTATGTTCTGAATCAAGGTAAATTGACACTTCTCCGTTTGGTTTGAAAGAGCAGGGGTGATTTGTATATTAAGATTTAATCAGGATGAAAGAGCAGGGATGATTTGTATATTAAGATTTAATCAGGATGAGAGCAGAGGCGATATTTTTTTTAAAGCCACATGAATTAGTTATATACGAAGTAAACAAGTGGGTATATAATTTCGAATGAAACATGTGGGTGATTTTTTTTTGGTGTATTAATCGAATGATACATTTTTGCTAAAACCGTTCATTAATATACATGTCTGAGGCAATTAATATAACAGAATTCCTCGCCACTCCCATAAAGGATGTATATTTATTTATTTATTTAATTGTATATATATATATATATATTTCCTGTACTAATATATTGATAATACAACGTTTTGTATATTTTTGTTTATATATTTCCAGTTCGTGATGCTATTATTATTTTTGATCATATATATTCCAATGTATATTTATTTCCATTAATTCGCCTAAATAAACAGAATGATGTATTCGTGTTTTATTTATTCCTTTTTGGTTGTACACGGTATTTAATTATATCAATTGGCTGGCTTCTAAAGCGGATTTCTAAAACAGAATATATGCATTAATTAAATAAATATTGCTATCTGGCAACTCAACCTGGACGAACCATTTACGCCTTCTAAGCCAACTGATGGAGTAAGCCAGAATATATGCTTTAATTAAATAAATAGTGCAAACTGGCAACTGAGCATGATCGAGTGTTGCAATAACGGGATCCTGCCCCTACGAACCGTGGAAGGATGTTTACACTGAACCTTAGACCTACGGTTTAAAACAGATCATTAGGGCACCTTGGCTAGCAGCCGCGGAAGGACGTGTCGGGTCTCGAGCGCGCCTCCACTCCACTTTAGAGTTTAACGCGGTCGCGCGACGTACATAAACAGTATAGATGGGTGTGTGCGTGTCGTGTACACTGTGCCAACTGGCTGATGATGCCTGGAGGCACTGGCTGATGGTACCCGGAGGCACTGGCTGATTAAGCCAACTGGCTGATTAGGGGCCCTATAAGACAACGGCCGCTCGGCTGAAGTCTTAATATGCGCTTGGCTCCTGCCAGGCGAACATCTCTCCTCTCTCTTAGGTTAGGTCTGCCCCAGCGAGGTTCATTGCAGCTTGGGAGATAACTCAGCCTCCAAGTTGCATAACCCCTTGTTGCTCTTGCAACCCCTCCCCCATTTTGGTGGTGCCTTGCAATAAGGGTGGTTGGCACTATGTAGTGCCTTGCAACAAAGGGGGTGGGGTTGGCACTATGGGGTGCCTTGCAACAAGGGGGTGGAACTATGGGGTGCCTTGGTACTCTTGCAACATTTGCAATTGCATTGCACTCTCCCATTTTGCTGTCATACTACTGGTATCTGTTTAAAAGAGGAGATAAAGATCAATGTTGCTAATTAGCATACCCGATGTTTCGGTTTTGTATGGCAGTGCAAATAATAATGCATTCTATTCATATGGTTTGAACAGGTTCCTGCATGGTTGGCTTCAGTTCGTGGGAAATTTCACTATGAAAAGTTCATTGTGCAAAACGTTACTGTAAGTTTAATGTGTTGTGCAAATTTATAAAAAAAATAGGATCACCTGAAGATCAGGGCTCGCAGCCTTCTTTAGTTAGCCTTATAAGGCTAACTAACGAAAATATCACGACCTAACCTAACCAATCGTTAGGTCAACTGTACGCTCTTGACGATTGGTTAGGTTAGGTCGTGATATTTTCGTTAGTTAGCCTTATGAAGCTAAGTAAAGAAGGCTGGGGGCACTGATCTTCAGGTGATCCAAAAAATACACCATGTTGTTACGCACTGATATAAAAATGTTTCATTAATATTTATCAGTGAAAGATTAAATGTACTTATACTTTTTGAGCGCGTAAATGATGTCTGCTTACTTCAGACATTAAAACAAAAACAGTATAACTAAATGAAAATATTATTTAATATTTCGGATCTTTTCCTTTATAGCACCCCCAATTTCTTCTTTTCAGTTAGTAACAATGTTGACAAAATTAAAATTAACGAAAATATCACCACTTAACCTAACCAATCGTCAAGGAAAGAAAAAGGAAAACATCCTTCGTGCGGGTAGCAAAAGTATCCCGCCCTACATCTTTAGAATGAGACGTGAATGTAAAAATTAACCAACTAGTTAGGTTAATTGAATGCCCGGTTAGGTTAATTGAATGCCCTGTTAGGTCAACTGTATGCCCGTGACGATTGGTTAGGTTAAGTCGTGATATTTTCGTTAGTTAGCCTTATAAGGCTAACTAAAGAAGGCTTGGGACCCTGATCTTCAGGTGATCGTATTTTTTTTTTAAATTTGCACAACGCATTAAACTTACAGTAACGTTTTGTTTAAATAACATTTTTAAAGGGTGACTTATACGTGAAATGCTTTAGATTTTAATGTAATTAAAAAACGTATCCGAGTAATATTCAAGCATATTTCAATGTTTATACGCAGTTTCATGGATTTCATTATTATTTAATAAAATATCAACGTAACTTTAATGGAAACAATTAACAATTACGTTAAAAAATTTTTAAGAGAAACGTAAAACATTAAAACACATAAATTAACATTAAAATATTTGTTTATATATATGGACAATTTTATGTTGTATACTTTAGCCACAGTACATAATACAGTATATCACTTAATTATTGTTTACCATACAAGTTTTCAGAACATTATTTTAAATTTTATGGAGTTACCGTAACTCATTAATAAACCTTATAGTATATACCCATTATATTAACGACAGTAACAAATTACGTTTGAAATGTTTACAAATAAGTAAAAACGAACATTTAGTCCAGTGTGGAAGAATAATCGCTAAATAAAATAATGTTTATAAAAGTGTAACTTTTATGGAATGTTTTTATACTCCTTTTCGAAATATTAATTTTAAATGTGTGTTTGAAGTTTGCGGCTAAAGTAATGTTGCGTAACTGCGTTTTTCTTATATAGTATGTAGTTAGGAATTTTTGACACTTTAAAGAAAAGTTCATGATATTTGACTATAAACGATCTGTAGCGCAACAATGTTTTAAAATGATGAAACGGGGCGGAGATAATTATTTCGTTACTGTACGCGTAAATATCCACCCAAATATCACATTACCTTTACATTGCAAAACAAAGGGTGTGTGGGGTGGTGGGGTCAGTAATCTACGAAAGTTAAACTAATGTCGATAAACCCGAAGTGTTAACGTATGACTTAAACGCATACTCTTGACATATCGTGTTCCCCTTTTTAGGTTATTAATAAAGTGAAATAGAATTAATATTTTCTTTACAATTGTTACAAATTGCGTTTAAAGTTCTCTTTATCTGAAAATCCTTTTAAACGCTAAATACATTCATTTAAATGCATTTTAAGCGCAATAACCGCACTTAAATAAGATGGAAAGTAAAAAGACAATAAAGTGGGAAAGAACTAAGAGGAATCGAGCCCTTGTCGCGTGATTTCGGAGTGAGCGCGGCCCAACGATCGCACCATGTAGAACTCCCTTTTCATACACCTCCCTTTTCATAAATCTGATTAACTTAAACATTATGAATATGAACAGGATAAATTTATTTATTCAAAATGGATTTTGTAAAGCAACTTTATTAATGGTGATTCAATGTTTTTTATTTGTTCTTGCTATACATTATTTATTTTAGTAATTACTTATTTTAGTAATTCATTTTCAAATTCAAATCCAAAATCTTTATTCAGAAAAGAATAGAAGTAAGAGAGTTTTACAATTTTTAGATATTTGTTATGACGTTAATATTTTCCCGCTATTCTCATTTTAATAAGTAATTAATTTATTTTATTATTTTTAAATATTAATTAAATTATTTATTTCACTAATTTATTTATTTTATAAATTTGACCATTCATTTTTATTTTATTAATTACTTTATACGTTTTATATATTTTACTAATAAATTAATTTTCTTATTAACATGTCATTCATATTCATAAAATTTCTGAACGTTGTAATTTTTGTGTAGGAAACTACATTTAAATGTGGAGTAAATGCAACGTTCCACTTACAACATTTTTGAAAGCATTTTTAAGATTTTTGTTGCTCGGAAGGAAGGCCCGCCCTTCCAATCTTACCTTGTTCCCATTTAATACGGGATGTTTTCGAACAGCACGTTAAGTCGTCGGTCCCCTTCAAACGCTTAGTAGGTTAATAAAAATACTAAAAAATTAAAGGTGCAGTGCACACCCTTTCGCTCTCCCTCTCTCCATATAGGGGATCTCGGATATAAGGATCATCCGCTTATGTGAATCACTTTTCATTTCCCCGATCCAAATATTTATAGTGGCCTACGGATCACCGATTTGATGTGGCTAAGAAAGTAGGCTTACTATAATTATTGAATAAAATTTAAATGAATAATTAGGGGTCACCACTTCATAGTTACCGGTTTATAGCGTAAAGCTGGCACTATGACAATAATAATAATGGTTAATTGATTGTTAATGATGAGGCTGGAGTCACCAGCTTGGGCCTACAGCCCAAACAAACAATATTTAATAAGGAGAGAGAAATTACTTTGTTGTTTTGTGTTTAATTAGGAAAATAAATCAATTATTTGTTCACAGTGATTAACAGCTCAAAGAAAGTACCGTACTTATAGTGATTAACAATTATATAACGGCATTTATGCTATGCTGACGATGACTGATTCTTAGCAATAAGGAATGGTTATACAGTCTAATTGTTAAGTAAGTACACTAATTTGGATAGCCTTCAGTATTCATAAATAATGAAGCCTATTGATAACTGAAATAATAGAAGTACGGTTGGTACAGTAAATGGATTAGGTCGTTAAGAATGAAATGCATAAAAGAGCACATAGACAATCAAATGCAAGATAAGTAAATTATACGAATGAACACAATAACAAAGTGATACAAAACTACGATATTGGTACAACACTTGAATAGGCATACTGCGGTCTTAACGAGAGAGTTAGTTTGAAACGGTAATGAAGAAACGTTTAGGTTCTACGCGATTAGGCAGAGCTTGTGGAAACACGACGTAAGAAAAGCACTGTAGGCCGAGTGAGGGCCGACAAGAGGCTAACCGCGACGCTGGATAACTCTGGAGACTGAAGACCTACGTGAAGGTTTGACCGTCTTGCGTTTCGTCGTAGATGACTTTGGAGACTGTAGAGGGCCTAGGTGAAGGATTGACGGTATTGCCTTTCGCCATAGATGACTTTGGAGACTGTGGAGGGCCTAGGTGAACGGTTGACCGTATTGCGTTTCGCCGTAGATGACTTTGAATATTGTAGAGTGCTTACGTGAAGGAGGATGTGCTGAGGGCCTGTTGAGATACTTGTTGAACGGGCGCCGATCGAATTGTGGTGAAAGATGAGTGAAGAGCAAAGTGGGGTTTGTGGCTTGTTGAAAAGGGGCCAACGGAAAACGCTTACAGCAGTGATGTTGTTTCTTGCAGGATGAAATTGAAGAGTCGCCTCAAGTGTTGCCTCGTTTCTCGTATGGTTGAAGTGTGACTTGAAGGACTGAGGGCGGCTGAGGTCAAATCGGCCTACGTGAAAAGGGAGAATCACGAGAAGTAACGAGCAGAGTGAGAGCGAGTTTCAGTGAACTCTGGCTTATATAGGCTCGTAAGACGCTAACTTTTCACAGGCCTTTTTTGGAAAAACACAAGCGTCCTTTTGTTTCCCTCTCCTTGAAAACCACGTGTGTTTTCCGATTCCTGATGATTCCCAGATGTCTGCGGACGGCGAGGAAAGGAATTTCTTTGATTGACCTCTGCATATTCACTATGTTTTTGCGGGTTCGGTAAAATGGGAATAAATTAATTATTTTTGTGTCTGACGTTAGTAGCATGGGAGCAAAAAGGGAGGGTGCAGGAATGTTGCAGAGATAATGATTAATGTTGCAAGGGGTATGGGGTATGTTGCAAAGGGGGTGGGGATATGTTGTAAAGGGGGTATGCAATGAATGGGGGAGGGGGTTATACAACAACTCAATGTTGCAAAGGGGATAGGGTAATGCAACAACTCAATGTTGCCAAGGGGGAGGGGGAATGTTGCAAGAGCAACAAGGGGTTACAAAACTTGGAGGCGGCGTTATCCCCCAAGAGAAAGAGAAGAAAAGAGAGAGAGAGGAAGAGAGGTGTTCACCTGCCAGCTGCCAAGTGCATAATAAAACTTGAGCCGAGCGACCGCCGTTTTATTAGTTGTAAATCCATCAGTTAGCTTAATCCGCCAGTTGGCTTAATCCGCCAGTTGACTTAGAAGGCGTAAATGGCTTGTACAGGTTGAGTTGCCAGATTGTGCTAATTATTTAATTAAAACATATATTCTTAACAGTTGGCTTAGAAATCCGTCAGTCGGTTTAGAAGGCGTAACCAGCCATTTGGTATAATTATTTATCGTTTACAACCAAAAGAATTAAATAAAACAACATTACATCATTCTGTTTATTTAGACAATATTGTAAATATATAGAAAATAAATATACATCTGAATGATAAAAAAAAATAAAAATAATAATAGTATAAGAAATATGAACGAGGAATATGTATATAATCAAAAATATAACATCAATATAACCGTACATGAGAAATATATATATATACACAAACTTATATTAAATAATTAAATATATCGAAAATAAATACGTACCCTTTATCTTCTACAGCACAAAATAAAAAATAAGAAATACAAGAGCGTTATTATCAGAAGCATTCTTCCATATCAGCCGTATATCAATGCATGGCTGATCGTTATTTATACACAACGTAAAACAATGGCATATGAGGGGGTATCACTAATCTGCTCTCTTCTTGTACCTACACCTGTAGGAATTTTATAACGATCCTCACTCCACTTCTCAACTATCACGAAGATTCTATTCATCTCCTCGGCACTTAAATAAACAACATTCAGTTTGTTTGTTTGTCTACAATCGGTTTCCAGTACATAGTTAACGGCACCGGATTTACGCCTGAACACGCGCAACGACTTCGTTACGGACACATCGCACACGGCGTTGAGAATGCTGCTCAAAGGAAGTTCCATCGTATTCGAGGAGCGCACGTCCAGTCGGTTAAAGCTCTGAGATAACTATGAGCCACATGCAACGCATCGGCTCGACGGGAGGAGTGAATCACACCATAAGCTAATGAAATGTGTACGGCGCTGTTCAAACATGAATAGCTGTATCCCATTATATTGGGCAGGTGTTTTGAGAAATTTTCAGATACATGAAGTAATATCGGTTTTAATGTTTTTATTACTCCCACTCCTCAGAATATGCACTAGACATTTTTGCAAAGTGGGATTTTCACGAACTAAACACATTTTATAACGGTTTTAATGTTTTATCACTTACCACACGTTCATTTCCACAAATTAAACATCTTCACAATTCGGCGCACTATTTGAGAGGAACATATGCCCATATTTTTCCTTTTCGTTTAACAAACTTCGTCATGATATATATTAATATAGTGATAAAAATACTTAAGATTCCCCATGATGACAAGATTTACATTCTCAGTCGCAGGGTACGAGTACTCGGTATGATGCAACAAGACATAATATCGCTTGTCACACCACTCATCAGCAAAACTCACTATCCATATCCGTTGCTTTTCTTCTGCACGTGTTGTTTCTTTTACTTCACGGTATATGTAAACTTTTATAAAGTTTAGTCCTACAACATAGTTCAATACATCACTTGTCCCACGAAATCCTACAATGCTCTCACCAGAATAGCCATAGAGTATTTGTACGTCTTGCTCCTTCGCACGATTCATTGTACGATAGCTTTAAAAGCATCAAAGGAGGGTGGAATAGGAAGTTTTTCAGTATCCATCACATATTGGCACTGCAGAATACCATTTCATAAACGTCGAACACGCAATATTAAAGGTAGACATTACTATTTTCTGTCTACGCAGGAGAATACACGTCTGAGGTCCAGGGCTTACTGCGATCAACTGAGCATGCAAGGAAGCCCAGGTAGTAGCAGGAGTCACGTGTTCAATCATAGAGGTGGGCAGAGCTTAGAACTTTCTACTGTACACACTCTGGGCGGAGCTTAGAAATTTCTCCTGCGTACACACACACACACACACACACACACACACACACACACACAAAGGAGAAATTGAAAAAAGATTTATTTAATAAACGAAATATTCAAGGTGTGTATATATTTACAAATACTTGTAATAAATAAGTTAACAATAGACACATCGAAGATTATATTCAAGGTGTATACATATATATATTTACAAATACCTGTAATAAATAAGTTAACAATAGACACATCAAAGATTATGGTATCCAAAGGGTATGGTATCATAGGTACTAGGTACCTGGTAACGTTTCCTATATGTGTTACGGCACACCTTTGTACCCCTAAGTTGCTTCACGCCCCACAGCTTCTGCGTCCGAAAATTGTGGGTTCCTACAGTTAGTTGGGGCGGCCGGTCGCCTTCATCATCATCATCCAAGCACACTAGATCCTTCAAGGAATCAAAGTTAACGACCCGCCCATTCGCCTGGTTGAGTGTGATACGCTTAGCCTTCACGATATATTTCGCATCCTCCCCCACCCTCACCCGTACCCCATAAGTTTTTGGCCCTGTTGAGAAAAAAGAGTCGGCGTATGCGGTGTCTCCATACTCATCCTTCATCTCATCAGTCAACCCACTGAGGAATTCACCAACAGGAGGCATGTATTCACCCTCCCTCTATGTGAATATCACACTATCTGTATCAGCGTACAATACCCTCCGCCCAAGAGAATGCAATAGGAGCCAAAGTTTGATGCGTGCGTAGGCCGTTGTGAAGCTGGCTACAGGAATGTTTGTAACCCGTGAGGTATCTGTGGCCAATTCGGTATTGTTGTACTTTATTATGTAAGTATTACCTACATTCACGATCTCCATGACCTCTTTATAGGGAGCGTTGGCATAATCCCAGACTTCACTATAACTTTGTGCCAAATGAACGTTCCCTTCCAGTATTCTGTGCAAATTTTCCCCAAAGACTGTTTCGACACAACTTTGCACTAAAGCGCTTGCCAGGGTTCTTTACAATTTGGGAACGGTCAAGCTGTATACCTTCACGGTCACGGTAACATTGAATACAGACCGACTTTTCATCTTCGGTATCAACTCCTGGCGGATATCCTGATGCTTCGACCTTATCTTTCAAAAAAGCGTATATATATGTCGTGAAAAGGTTGGTAGCTTCTGAAACCTCCACATCTCATGTATCTTCAATATGCTGTAGCCATGGCGAACAGCTAAATCCAGCTCTGGACTTGTATATACACCTCTAATCTTACGCTGGTGGGTTGTATGGTCACAATCACCATTGTTCTCTTCTGCGCACTTCACGCACAAGGGAAACATGAGCTCGTGATCGATAACGACGGGTAAGATCGGCATCCATAAATCGCGAGGGGGAAGCACGTCTACGAAAGAAAGGCCGAAATAGTACCCGTTCAAATTTGTTGAGAACACTTCGATGGTGGGTAGGTCAAGCCCCACCAGTTTCTCAGGTGCACCCACAGGGTACGGATTGTTCTTCATCACGTCGGGGTATAAAGAACAGAAATCGTAGTAATGGAGTTTCACACCATCCGTCGGAGGAAAGTATAGCATGAAGGGATTTGTACGCCCTCCGAACAAGCTATCACCGCATTTGAGAGGATCCAGTACCATTGAACGTTTGATCTTGTTTATTTCTTCACGGTACTGCCCATCTGTCTCCATTTGTGCATCATACTCATGCTCCTACAATACTTTGTGAGTGAACTGGGAGCCTATAAGTTGATCGCGGGTGCGGGTCCAAGCCAGACAGTCGGCAGGAGATCTACCGTGGATATCTACGATTCCATACTCAGGACGGGGGCATCCGTGCCACCAGCAACCGTTAAAGGAGTATACAGTCTTCTCACCAGTGGCACGGTTTTCACTTAGACCATCAACCCAAAAAACACGACCATTAACCTTAATAGGTACTTCACCCGTGTTGAGGGCATGCTTTATGTATATACCGGTCTGCTGCTGTAGGTGTATGAGCCAGTAAATAGTCTTGTGCCCATAACTGTGGGGATTGTTTCTGTGAATAACGGCTAACGTGTCTTTAGGCATGAAGTTATTCTTGAATACCGTAAAACATAATGATGCGATGGTGGTTGCGACTTGTAACGGATCGCATTTGAAACGGCCTATGTACATCCTTCTAAAGGCCTGGAAACATATTCTAAGCACGCGCACATCATTCACGCAATAACGCTCACATTCATCAGCTATATTATAAGGACTAGATTCATTAAAACTGTTGTAGTATCGGTCAAAATCTTCACGTTCATCTGTACTCATACATTCATAGTTAAATTAATATTTGGGTGGAGGTAGTCCTACTTAATTTAAAGTTTCGCTAGTGAGGAATGTGTAAGGGAAATATCCTTTTGAAACTTCAGCGGCTACACCTATCACCTTGGGTAGCTTTGCTAATTTACAAGGTGTGAATAATAAAGTGTCTTTAAACTGTACATTACCTCTTATTTTCATCTGTATTAGCTTCTTCCCTCTTTTCAAGGAATCACCTGTAAATATCTCAGATGACTCGTGCTCAAACAACTCCTTATAAAGGAACTGTGTGTCAAATTTTGCTCCTTTATGGGCGAGGATATACACAGTCATTTTTTGGAACTTGACCGCTAACTTGACAATATAGGACGCAAAGAGTTTCACAGGGCTATCGTGGGCCTTTGTTTTAAAAATGCTTGTCCGTTTACCACATTTGTGACACTCATCACACTCGATCTCCATACACTCATCACAGACAGTCTGGCTTACAAGTAAATGTGGAATAACCTCTTTGGTTTCAGCGTTCGTGTATATTTCTATATCGTAGTACACAGTTATACAAGGACTATTTTTAGGCTTAGCATCTTTCATATAACATACATGCTTTACTCCATCCACCTTATATTTCTCATGGCATGTAGAACAGTAAATTTCATCACATTTATGCTTGAAATTCCCTCAATTATCCATCATATGAAACATACCACATTCACAGATTCTCATTTTCCTGCAGTGCCAATTGATTTATGGAGCTCGAAACAGTTATTATTGAAAAATGTGCGTCTACACACATCACAGTCCTCTTCTCAGCTTGAACTACACGGCTTTCACATTTGGGGCTTTTACACTGCTCACATACCATATGACAATCTTTACAATGTTTCACTATATCATCCGCAAACTCGATACAGCCCTTACACAAATCATGATGTCGCCCATATTTTCGACTTTTATCATAACTCGCGTAAAGGCTCTTCATACAGGGTGTTTGAAAACTTTCTGTACAAATTGTAATGGGGATAGGCAACACCAAGACAAACCCTTTTCGTCTATAAGTGTATGTCCGCTGACGTCACCATTCGGCGCGAGAGGGCGCCGCTGCAACTGGCTAAAAGGTGAAGTGGGCTAGACTCGCGCTTGCCGCGGGCATTTTTAAATCGGACGTAGTACTCGTAATATCGAGCGCTTCACGACTGCTGAGATGGTTGACATGCATATGGTGTATGGGGCTGCCAATGGAAACGGAAGAGCTGCTGTGAGGTTGTACCGACAGCGCTTCCCAAACAGACGTGTGCCAAACCACCAAACGTTTGCGCATTTGCATCGGCGACTGCGAGAAACTGGAACATTCCATGCAAACATGCATAACACTGGTCGGGAGAGAAACGTGCGCACTCCTGACATGGAAGAAGACATCCTACGGCGATTTGAGGACAATCCAAGCGCAAGCACGCGAGGTGTTGGACGTATCTTCGGTGTGAACCACGACCTGGTCTGGAGAGTGTTGCACGAGCAGCAGTTACATCCGTTTCATCGTCAGAGAGTCCAGGCATTACAACCTCGGGATTGCCCTCTTCGTGTGGAATTCGCAAGCTGGTTTCTGCAGCAGACAGCGGTGCAGCCTAATTTTCCGGCTTATGTGCTGTTCTCAGATGAGGCCTGTTTCACACGTGAGGGTGTGTTTAACATGCACAATTCTCACGTGTGGGCGCACGCAAATCCACATGCTACACGGGTTTGTAATGCCTGGACACTCTGACGATGAAACGAATGTAACTGCTGCTCGTGCAACACACTCCAGACCAGGTCGTGGTTCACACCGAGGATACGTGCAACACCTCGCGTGCTTGCGCTTGGATTGTCCTCAAATCGCCGTAGGATTTCTTCTTCCATGTCAGGAGTGCGCACGTTTCTCTCCCGACCAGTGTCATGCATGTTTGCATGGAATGTTCCAGTTTCTCGCAGTCGCCAATGCAAATGCGCAAACGTTTGGTGGTTTGGCACACGTCTGTTTGGGAAGCGCTGTCGGTACAACCTCACAGCAGCTCTTCCATTTCCATTGGCAGCCCCATACACCATATGCATGTCAGCCATCTCAGCAGTCGTGAAGCGCTCCATGTTACGCGTACTACGTCCGATTTAAGAATGCCCGCGGCAAGCGCGAGTCTAGCCCACTTCACCTTTTAGCCAATTGCAGCGGCGCCCTCTCGCGCCGAATGGTGACGTCAGCGGACATACACTTATAGACGAAAAGGGTTTTCTTGGTGTTGCCTATCCCCCATTACAATTTGTACAGAAAGTTTTCAAACACCCTGTATATACGGATGGGTAGATACGTTGTCCCTGACCGTCCTAAAACAAGTAGGGGTCTTGTACGATCTCTCACACAGCTTCTAAAAATATACACAGTTCTACGACGATCGTCCATTCCAAATGCAACTATACGAACATTCATTTCCTGTTCTACCTTTCTCAGCTCTTCAGGACCCATATTACAGTCAAACTCAAGTTTACACTCTACAGCTAGTGTACGGGCACGCTCCACTACCGTAGGCAACCAAATGTTTTGGATCCGTGTATTTAGTACAGTAAACATTCGAGCTAAGAGTATTGCTATAAAGCCGCAACCACGATCGACGTTTATTTGCCGTCTATAAATATCCTGACAATTGAAGTAAAGAGTATAAGATGTGGCACTATGACCCGCAACACGGAATACGCCGTCAATATTTACCGTGAAGTTATGAATATTGAAGGCTATTCTACTGTGAGAGGCCTGCATTATTATTAGGTTGTGTCAATTTTGGGGGTGAAATGACTAAATTGAAAATTATGTGATTTGGTAGCAATTTAATGTAATCATTTGGCATACAAAATAATATCCTTGCTTCAAAAACAATAAAAAATAACTCCTACCTACATCAGTTTTAATTCAAAAATTCCATTTTTTCGTAAATTCGTAACAAAATAACAAATGTGCGCAAACATCCTATCAACAGTTAAAGTGGCAATAAGATATCATTCAGAGTCTTTATTTGAAAGTAACCAATGCAGTCATGTCCTTTTTGCTGCGGTTCCTTGACATCAGCATTCGGCTTGCTACTTGCGCTTTGATGTAGCCTTCTCGCCTCTCGTGACTGTAAACTTGACTAGCTGCTTCTGTGACAATTTTCACACATCTCTCCACACTCTGAGTGTGAGAAGGCCACTTTGGCACTTGCATTGGGGCCTCTTTTAGTTGTGTTAAATCTTTGTTTGTTATACATGTTGTCAGTGGTGGCTCCAAAACTTCCGAACTCAAGTTAACTAATTCTGACAATTTCGTGGCATTGACGTTTATCGGAGGTACCTTCCTTGTCTGAACAGAGCAGTCTCCCAGCTGATCATCATCTAGTGATGTTCCTCTAAGCTTTAAAATGATTTCCACAGCCTCAGTTCGCTCTTTGGTACATTGGCTGCAGAGTATTGCTTGCAAAACTGCCTCTGGCCTAGCATACCAAGCGGACCTTCTCACCACAGGTAACACGATGTCCACCACTACTTTCCTTTGGGTTCTCAGTAGCTGTAATTGAAACAAGATGTGGTTGGGCCCCTCCATCCACATTGGATTAAGTTTTACATTGAACCAGTGAGGAAGATAAAACCCAATAATAAATTCAACAATTAACATCAAATTCTGTAGCATTTTGCCCTTCAGTGCATGTTTGGAAACCCAAATCCTGCAGAAACGAATCGCTGTAGTTAACCAACGACTGTGACTTACGGGTCCAATCTCCAAGAGAGCCAGATTTTGAGGCAACTCTCCTGATCTGATTGCTTGAACAATACGATAAGCGTAAGATTGATCCGTGCTGAGGTCTTTGATAACTTCTTCAGACAACACTGGAAGGGGAGGGCCTACTTCGACCTTTGGCAATTTTGTATTTATTTCTAATTCCGTTGCTTCATCTAGCATGTTGCAAAAGAGGCCTGACCACTTGTTGTTGCTCTTTATAGGACCATCAAGTTCCTGGATGAGACGACGAAGAGGTAGTTCCCCTGTGTGCAAATCACACAATCCAAACAAGCCTTCTTCCAAGTTTTTCTCTAAATGCGTCATAACACCGCCCTGCCATCCACTGTTCACCGCAGTTGAGTCTCCACCAACGGCCTGCAGTGAACTGTCGTCTTCTTTCTTGAAGCCAACATATTATTTGATCAGCAATTGCCTCTGCATGTTTCTTGCCTTCTACTTCTGCTTCAGGAACAAAGTGAAACAAATAGCGGCCACCAGGTTCGGAACACACAGAGTAGTGTTCTTCTTTGATGAGACAGGGAAACTTTCTGTCCATTCCCTCTACCTCTAGGAGAACTTTTGTGTCATCTCTTCTTCCATCAAACAAAAGGCAAGAGAGACCTTCCTCCTTCAAATCTTTTCATGCTGATCAGATATTTCCTTCATTATTTTTTCTTGTGCTCTTCTTATCTTATTATGATCTATCACTAAGGATGTATCCTCTCGGCTGATGAGGCCTGCATCTATCCAAGCGGCAGTGGCAATCTCTGCAGTCTCTCGTAGCCCCGTATGGTGGCGAATACTGGCAAGGGCAATGTTTGAGATGTCTTTAGTGTTGTATTTCATTCTCTTCGGCGAAGGTTCAGATGGCATTTTGGAGCTATCATCTGATGTTGCTTCTTTCTGTTCATCTGAAGAGCTTTCAAAGAAGTGAGAAACCTCTTGATAGAGCTCTTCATCTCTTTGGGTGGCTTCTTCACTCTTCTTTTTCTTCCTTTCTTCCCTTTCTCGGATTTTCACTTTTTTCTTAGCAATAACAATCTGTTTTATGGTTTCTGAATAATCTGCCGAACCAATCTGCATACTTCCTTGGCCTCCTACCTTTGTTCTCTGCGCCTTTATGAAAGCCAGCTCCAAAACAGGGATCTTCTTCTCACGAGGACAGCGACAATCAATGTGAGGGTGAGGTTCTCTTCTGCATGAGGGGGAACAATTGGCTTCAGAACACAACTCTATGGGACACTCGCAGTTAAAAATGTCAAGAAGAGCATCAAGTGTGTGCAGAAATTTATTTTTCTTTGCTAGTTTTCCTTTACCAAGTGATGTCTCAACTGCTTTGTGCCACAGCTTTGTTAATTTTAGCTCAATAGTTCTATACTAATTGAGTACAGGTGGTTTGAATAACATATTAGCTTTTTTCCGCTGATGCAGAAGAGGGGGAATCATGTCCCTTATGAGCTCTTTCTCTGTGTAGTTCCTTCTATCCTTTGTATTTTGTTCATGAAGGAGTAACCATAGTCTCAGCATGTCTCGCACTGTTGGTAGTTCTGATACGGGAAGCTCCTTACCTGTACAGACTAACAGGCTCAAGTGGCATGACGACTGACCTCTTGTCTTCAATTTTGGCATCTTAGGAATATCTGAAAAGAAAGAAAAACATTTAAATATTTTATATCAATTACGATGTTTCAAAGTTTAGTCATTCGATGTTCTAAAATTCAATAAAAAAATATTTCATGGGATTACAACATAATTAGACAGAAGAATATGATAATAATAAATAATTGTAATAATCAATAATCCATACTTACAGTTAAACTGTAGTATTCGTCTAGTAGAATAACTATGAAGTAGGTACAAGAGCAATAACAGCAAACCACCGTCTATGACATCTAAGAGGCAACTGAGGACTGAGAGTGAGGGACAGCTCTATTCATGTTGTGACTTGTACATTGTACAACAACTATATGACCTTGAAAACACTCCATATGTGATCAGTGGGATAATTCTGTGACAGATGAATAGTTAATCAATTTATGACCTATTATTTAGTAAAAGAGTCAATTTCTGAAACTTTAAGGTCAAATTGATGTAGGTAAGGGTTATTTTATTTCATTTCGGTTGGCCAATTTCATGTTTTGATAGGAAAAGACACTAATTTCACTACCAAAATTGATTTGAAAAAAGTTGACAAAATTGACACACCCTACTGCATTATAGGGCCTAATATATACTCTATATCTTCAGTTGCCAAACGTCTAAACGGTATTACTACCCAAAATTCATCTACATCGCCGTCATCTGACCCGAATCCGAAAGACAGCCTCGTCCTGACTTCACGTTCGTCGCGATTCTGAAGGGCAAACTCTACAATGCGTCAACTATGCGGCGTAGTCCGTGTTCAACACCATTGCTATACATGGATCGAGGATCAACCTTGACTATATACCGATTTCTAGTCAAGGCTGGGGTGGGGGTAGCGGTGCGCACCAACTCGAATGTTATGCCATCCTTAACAGAACGAGAAGCTGCTGTGGAGGATGTATCCGGAATTAAATAAGGGGGTATATTTGAGGAAGGTACAATTGTGGGGGTTGTATCGTAAGACGTAGAAGGTTGGGGCTCTATTGCTGGTAGTCTAACAACCAGCGCGCTTTATACCTGACGTGGTGGGCTCTTCATCGTGCATCCGCTTTGAACTGGCGCGTGCTACAGGTATCGCTGGTGAGGATTCGTCAGCGTGGATGGATTCTGTGATCACAACTACGCTGTCGTCGGGGCCATCTGTAATATCGATGATGGGGTGCTGTACCTCATCGTCATTCACGGTTCTGTGGAAGAAAACAAAATATAAGGAGCAGCACTCAAAATTTTAATATTTTGCAAATGGCCCACTTAGGGGTGTGACGTGTTAGAAATGGATTCTGTAGAAAAATTCAGGTTCACGAGCCCATCCACATGTATTATATCTGGCCCTACAGGATGTGGTAAAACTGTGTTTATGCTTAAAATCATTAAAGAAAAGGGAGAGATGTTCTCAAAATTTGTGCATAAAGTTATATGGTGCTATTCGACGTATCAATCAGTGTTCAACGAGTACCAAGATGATATTTTGTTCCACAAAGGTGTATATGATGTTAATTCGTTAAAGGGAAATGAACATACAGTCATTGTAATTGACGATCTCATGTTGGAGATGGATAAAACGTTTGCCGAGACATTTACAGTATTCTCCCACCATCTTAACATAAGCGTGTTCTTCATCAATCAGAATCTATTTTTCAAAAATAGATACATGCGCGATGTGTCGTTAAATACACAATATCTAGTCTTATTCGCGCAACGTAGAGATGTATCACAAATTGGGGTATTAGCCAATCAAATGTTCCCGAATCAGCGTAAGGAGTTTTTGGAAGTTTATAAAGAAGCTACAAGCCGCGTTACGGATATTTGCTTTGCGACCTTCATCCGCGAAACACGTTTAGGGTGCTTCTAAGAACGAATATATTTCCAAACGAGCCTGAAACGGTGTATATTCCAGAATGACAAAGAGCTAAAGAAATACCATGAATTAATAAAAATCTATCATCGACTGCCCCGGGCAATGCAGCATGTTTGCTAAAAATATCGACTCCGACTTTTTAAAATGCATCTGTGAAATCTGTCTTAACGTTATAAATTGCAATGTATCAATGAAACCACCTCAGAAGGCTCGCCTACGCCGTTACAAGAACATAATACGTGCACTCGCTCGTAAAAGTCAAACTGTAGGGAAGAAAAAACGAATTATTGTACAAAGAGGAGGGTCATTCCTCCCCATCTTATTTTCAGTTTTGGGTCCTTTACTGACTAGATTAATATAATGAAGAAAGTGGTAGTGATTCCACTTTCGATGTATGCTTCACTGCAAAGTTCAAAGAATCCAGACTAGGATCTAGATCCCCGTAAAAGCAGGCTTAAAAGAACGGAAAGCGAATTGCTAGCCATATTAAACAGTGAAAAAACACCTGATGAGAAAAGAATCTTATACCAAGAAGCTCTGCAGAAATTTCTTCACGAGTACGAAAATTATAAGAACCCGACAGGGATTCCCGTGGTTATTAGGCACAGCACGGGGAACGATGAACATGATGACATAGGACCTGTGTCCGACGGTAGAGCTGACCAACCAAAGATTAATGGGCCGGCCACACAACATATCGAGCATGTATTAAAAAGCACCCTCCCACATACATTAAGGAATAAAGGTTTACGTCTTTATAATCTATTGAATGAGGACCCCGCCATAATGGACCGATACAGGTGAGATCATTGTGGAAGGGAAAGGTACAGGGATCGAATATCGTAGACATCGTCCATGATCTGGTGAGAAAGTGGGATAGGCCCTCACCATCAGGATGGAAGCATATTAAAGCAAGACTACAACAAATAAATGTCCCCAAAACAATGATAGGAAATCTGAACAGGTTAAAAGACTTGGAACATGCACGCACGTGACACAATTGAAGACGCCATCACCCCCGGCGGTAACACCTTTGAAGAGGAGAAAGAAGAGGTTAAACAACGGTCAACCCTACCCACGTGCCTCTAAAATACGCAAATGGCTAACATATTAAGACGTTATTATGACATTTCTAACCCAGCCTCCTACGGAGGCGTAGATAGACTGTACAGAAGTGTTTACGGAGTAGGAAAAAAAGATGTTGAGAGATTTTTGCGGGAGCAGGACGCTTATACACTTCATAAGCCTGTGAGAAAAAGGTTTAAAACAGCCAAGACAACAGCTGCTTCGATTGACTCTATTTGGCAAGCAGATTTAACAGACATGCAAAGATATTCTGTGTATAACGATGGTTACCGCTACATTCTATTCATAATAGATGTATTCTCTAGATATCTGTGGCTAATTCCTCTGAAAAATAAATCACCTGAAACAGTTGCTAAAGCCACCAAAACGCTGATGTTAAAAGAAAACAGGGTTCCTGGCTATTTTTGTACGGATATGGGGAAGGAATTTATAGGCCGTGCTTTTCAGAACATGTTGACAGTTTAATATCAGCTATTACACTACCAATTCTATACATAAGGCTTCTTTAGCTGAAAGAGTTCAACGTACCATAAAGGAACGCATGCACCGCTATTTTACACATAAAAACACATACAGATTTCTAGACATTCTGGAATCATTGGCCTCATCCTACAACCGCTCACACCATCGCACGATTGGGACAACACCTAACGAGGTTTTAGAAAGAGGTACGCCCAGAGGTGAGAAGAGATGGAACACCACCACACTCTGCGCGTTTCAAAATCAATGATTATGTAAGGCTGTCGCGTTCGGGAAATAAATTCGCGAAGGGATTTGAGCAAGGATGGACACGTGAGATTTTTAAAGTTAGGGCTATGAGACCTAAAGGTGAGATAATGATGTATTACGTTGAAGATTTGAATGGGGAAGAAATCAGGAGGCTTTTACCGCGAGGAGTTGCAGAAAGTGGCATTTAATTTAGGAAAAAATGTGTTTAAAATTGAGAAAATTTTAGGAAGCAAAGGTTCAGGAAAGAGAAAAATGTACCTGGTGAAATGGCTAGGTACCCAGAAAGCTTCAACACCTATATAAAAGCTGATGCAATAATGAAGCTTAAATAGTATGCAACATGGCTCCTAACCATTTCTACGTCACACTCCCGTCCTCCTCGTCCCTGTCTGTACACCCTAACAACACACTAGCCAACTTTGTAACAGAGCTCCATGGACCCATTGAATTGGGTCGTGATTCGTATGAGGTGGGGATATGTGAAATTCAGCTGGACACCCTCTTTTTAAATATTGATTATAAAGATACCGTTTTTACGATTCTTAGAGACTGTAATGAGTGTGAAAAAGCCGGGGTAACTCGGGATGAAACCATGCGTACGCCCAGACTGGGATGCACAGTATTACAGTACAGAAGTAACACTAGGCCGGGTCACTATGGTGAGGCCGAGGATGTTGTGAGAGACTTAAACGTAAGTTTAAAAAGCTCAAATCTTACGGGCGATTTAGTATACGAAATCGTAAACAATGATCCCCATGCATGCACTAGCCCTAAAATCGCAGGCTAACCGAAATATTAAAGACCAAAGAGTGTTCAAAATTATGACCGATGGACGATATCGATCAGTCATCCAAAGAGATACATTTCACGAGGCACAACACGACTTGTCCAGCCTAATGTATCAGTTGAAATTGGAGAAAATGGTTGACGGCTATAAACCCCAGACATGTGCTATATTTACAGCAATATAGTGGAGCACCAGTTTGTTGGGGATACCCAGGCACGCCTGCTGCGCATTGCTCACATTCCCAACCATAGAGGAAGGAGTTTGAGTATTACATATGACAGACCCCATTATGTGAACGTCGCAACTAATCTAATAACCAATATCTCAAATATATAAGAACGATTGAGGGTAAAAATTTCCCATTCGGTAACGGGAGCTTAACAGTGAAGCTGCACTTTCGACGCACTGAGTTATAATGGACAGAAAGCCTTTCACCGTCTATCGAGGGGTGAGATACCAGCGTGGTAGTGGACTTGGGTCCATTTTTTCAACCATACTACGTACGGCTGTTCCTTTGCTGAAGAGGGGTGCCAGATACCTCGGAAGGAAAGCGCTACAATCAGGTCTTAACACTGCAGAAGACATATTGGCTGGGGCTAAACCTAAAGAAGCTCTAAAAAACACTTAAAACGTACACGGGACGAAATCGTCAAAGATGCAAAGAGAAAAATGCGTGGTGGGGAAGAAGAGGACTGCCGGAAGAAGGGATTACCACACGTGGCATTAAACGTAAAAGGATATCAAAAAAGAAGTGTTGTAAGCGAATGAACCTATGGTTGACCATTTTTTGACTGATATAAGCTAAGGACATTGATCTCATGAATCATAGTTTGTTTACTACTTGTCGAGAGAGGAGGCACTATTTCTAACTCGTCATGGCACGCTTCATCCATCCGTGTAGTTCACAATGCTGTAAATCGGAGCTATCCCTCTTTGACATGCCCCAACTCAAGTTTCTATTGAACACAGTGACTTTATTACAATTAACCCTTTAAACACAATTAGTTCCCCGAGTGCCCCTATAGAATTCGTGATACCCAGCTCAGGCCCTTACTTTTTTGATCCAAGCTGTGTGCACATGTACGCTAAACTACGTATAGCCCATTCTGATGGAACGGACTGCGATGACAAATATGCTGTATACCCTGAAACAAACTTTCTGCACTCCATATTCAACCAGTGTGACGTATATTTAAATCAGGTCAACATATCGGCAGGCACGGGGTACTATCACCTACGAGCCTATCTGGAAAATGTCCTCAACTTTTCCAAAGAAGCGAAGGATACCTTTTTAAGTGCCGAGGTATTATCAAACTAAAGACGAAAGTAGTATAAAGGACAAATTTAAAAATTCTAAAAAGAAGATATACGAGTGTTTTGGACGCCTGCATACAGATTTCACATTCCAGGAGAAGTTGCTTGTGAATGGGGTGGATATGAAAATAAAGCTCACCCGCACGAATCCTGAGATCTGCTTAAATCTGGATTGATCAAGAAGAGGGAGCAAAACCCGTTGTGGTTCACATTATGGAGACATACCTCCGCGTACGGCGAGTGAAATTAAGTTCACCAAAACAACTAGAAATTGAGAAAAATTTACTAAACGCCACAGTAAAATACCCTATTAACAGAGTACAAATCAACTAATACACCGGTGCCAGCAGGGTTGGCATCGAAACAGATAGAAAACATCGCCCTGGGAAATCTTCCTAAAAGGATATTAATTGGAATGCAGAACCATGCTTCGGTGAATGGAAAATATAAAAAGAGTGCCTTTAAATTCGAGAATTTCGGCCTTAAAAATATAACTCTATACGTTAATGGCATTGCGTTGGGAGGAACATGGATACGGACTATTCATCAGACTGCTGTGTTACCGCTTTGCGCGAGAGCATATAGTAATCTGGCCCATATTGCAGGTGATTGTGATGAGCTCGGGAATGGGGTAACGCAGAAAGAATTCATTGATCAATTTAACCTTTATCCGTTTGACATCACACCTGACTTATCTGCTAGCGTAAATATACATTTAAGTCCACAACAGAGTGGAAACATCTCAGTCAGGTTGGAATTCACCAAGCCTATAGACGCTCCTATTAGTGTACTAGTATACCTCGAGTCAAAAGCCCTAATAGAAGTAGACAGATTTAGGGGCGTTATCACTGACTTTTAAAATGGATGCGAATACACTTCGGAGAGTAATGAATAGTGAACGAATCACACGTTCTAAATTTATCGGTGTGTTTGCGAAGAATGAGATATTGAATGCGGTAGTCTAATTTTGAACCCAAGTGTCATTGGTAATGAAAGGATTCATTGGTTTGCAATCAATTTTAAAAATAGGGACCGCCTGTACTCTTTTGATTCACTCGGGACTCAATCCTGGAGTGAGTCTGTTATTGTAAAATTTCTCGATCAGTTGCATATCCCCGAAGTTGTATGAAACCGATTCCGATTACAAGGATATTTTAGTAATACGTGTGGAATGTACTGCCTTTCATTTCTCATGCATATGTCACGTGGTAAAGAATTTATAAATTTTTAAAATTTATTCGACCCGTGTCATAATCAAAGAAACGATGAAATGGTATGCAGACATAAAAAGCCGTTTTCTGCTTCTGCGTACTCGTTGTATAGTATGATGGTTTTTTCATATATATATATATAATTTGAAACCAATAATGTTAGTTTGTATATTCTGTAGTTTAAGTTTGTTATTGTACTAAAAACATGATTTCTTTCATTTAATAAATTGATGAAAATACATTGTCTTCTTCCCCCAAAAAGATAGAAACAAAAAAACATTATTTCGTTAATGATATGATAATCGTTGGGTTGACTGCTCGGTAAATCTTCTACCTCCGTATTGAGGTCCATGACATGGGATTCTTCAAAACGAAAAGATTGTATAACACGTGTCAAATCCTCATCGGACCTTAAAGGAGAAAGATAATTCATTAGTTCATACTGAATCTTTTTTAATTAAAACCCAAAACATATACAGAGTATACATATAGTAAGAGTATTACAATGTGAAGATGTCTTTGAACCGCTCAGAAAAGTTCCTTTAAGAGATAATTCCGAATACCATTTGAATTTAAAAAAACATGCAAAAGATTGCTATAAAAAAATTCAATGAATTAAAACAGTATTTTAGCATAATTGCAAACTAATCTATAATTGCAGTTACCTAAATGAAGTATTTTTAATGTGATTAGGTAAATTACTACAACTCGCCATATATATGATGAAATAATCCAGAACAGTGCTTTTTCTGACGAGTACAATTTCGCGAATAATTGCGTAAAAAAATAAAATTACATGCACTTACATTTCTACGGCAGTCCCTTGCGTCGGATCGTAAGGAGCGTCATTGCAAATATCATCAACAGTTTGCGATGGAAATAATCCATCCCGGTCAGCGGCGTTAAAAAGATTAATTGTGGACAATGCTACAATGTCACTATCTTGATATAAATCCGGTAAACTATAAAGTTCTTGATTCATGGCGGAGGGAATGTTTATTCACTGGTGAAAATTACTACTGTGACTCCCAGATGAAATATTTCCTTTTATACGCATGATCCCAAGCACCGCCCCAAAAGACTAAGAGGCAGTTCGTAAGTTTAATGATTGGTTTTCAGTGTAACTGGGCGGGGCTATGATAAAATTGCGTACTAATCGTAACACCTATATTATGGGTCCATGCTTTGGACATTGGTCGACTAATGGTGTCTTTATGTTCTCTCCGTAGATTTAATGCTCACATCGTGTATTACGACTTGCAGTCTCTACCACGGTAATATTTGCATTTGCGCCCATACTTTTCTCGGTTTTCCCATTTTAGAACCTACCCTTTATGCAATATCCCTCGCAATATTGATCAACCATCTCTATCACAGCAATATTTTACATTATTATTTTTTGCGGTCATACGATTTGATCCTCAATTTTCCCATTCCGGATGCAAGTCGTTTTAGGAATATCTTCATCAGAGCCGCTCAGCTCAGTACCACAGGAAACAAAATTAGCGCCACTGCTCTTCATAATCCTGACACTACCAGAAACAGCACAGTAACATACTATGACACAAATATCATTAGGAAATAAGAAATCTAGAAGATTTCTGTGCATTATTATTTTTGCGGTCATAGTATTCTCAGCTTTACCAAGATTCCTGACTTGTGGAATTGATTTTATATATATATATATATATATATATATATAGTAAAAATGAACAATGAATAATCAATATTCATTTTTACATGAGAACCAAAATAGCTTAACGCGAGTTTGGATAATAATTTTACTTGTAACTTCCTCTTTTTTTTGTGTCACAACCCTACGATCTACCATTTCTATGGTTTAGTCGTATCCATTTTCCATTTGTTATAGAAGTTATTATAATTAATTATGATTGTCTTGCATCTCACCCTAGACCCTAGATTATGCATACACATTGCATATAACAGGATTGGAACCCGTAGTTGTACTTCTTAGTCATTAATACCCACTCTTTGTCTCTAATTCGTTCTTGTAAATCTTCCTAATAATGATTTGTACTATACGTACAAATTCAATAACTATGACGTCATAAAGTAACTTAATTCTCTTCACGTTTCCATACCGCCAATACTGAATCATCCATTGGTATGTGGATATCTTTCATGTTCAATATATGGTAAATTCTTTAATAGTAAAAACTTCATTCTCTATACATCATTATTTATATTGTGTCCTACCTATTGTCTACTGAAGCCTAGCCTATCAACCTATCAGTCCATATTTTACGCGTGTCTATATTACGCACACAACCTATTGTGTTACGTACATGTAAAATACGTCCACATGTATTTTTTTTATTTTTTCTTTTAAGTGCGTTCACCCCTCACAAATTCATAAATGCTTGGATAAGTGGTCGAATTCGCTGATGACAGCAAAGTCGAACGCTTCTGGGATAAAAACCTCCTCTCGCTCTGATACAAATTTATAACATATTATAACATAATATAACATATTACGTTGTATATAAATTATCTTGTATGTGCTCATGTACTTGTGTTTTACTAATAGCCATATATAATAACCATATATAATAACCATATATTATAACCATATATTATAACCATATATTATAACCATATATAAATATATAAAAACAAAGTTATAGTAACTGTTTAATTGTAATTAACTGTAATACTTTAATTTAATATAACGTAATGTACTTTAATGAAACTGTAATTAATAATAACTTGTAATGTACTTCAATGGAACTGTAATTAAATGTAATGACTTAATATATAATGTAAGAATGTACTTTAATAGAACTGTAATGGACAATCATAAGCGAATGTGAAGTAATCCATAATCGCAATCATAATTGTAATAAACCCAAACGAAAATGTACTCAGTCGTGTACTTAAATTGTACTTATGTACTACTATGAAATGATATCGCCTTCAGAAATGAAGACTCGGCAAAAAAATACGATTATTTTTATTTTTTTTTTTTATTTGGAATCTTTCAAACATCTGATCATGTGTTTAAAAGGGGGGAAGTTAACCTTCAACTGCCTTCCCCCAACATTTAGGCTTATATTATACATGTATTTGTAAAATGAACTTAACTTCATTACGGGACTCTTCTTTGGTCACTACTACGAGACTCCCTTGTTAGCAGCCTCGCTGCGGGGAGGGGGCAGAGGCCCCTTGCCTCCTTAACTTTTTAGATTCCGGCCTGAGCCATGGTCGAAAGAGGTCGAACCTCTACCCCTGTAAAATTCAGACCACTACCTGTACATTTTTAAGAAGTAAATTACAGTAAGAGAAAGTTTTTATTTTCCCCCTCGAGTTGGGCTATCTTCAGAAGAACTTAGACAGTAAAGTCGATAAGTTATAAAAGAAAAGTCGATAATTTTAGTATCAGAGAAAGTATCAGAGTATTATAGAAAGAGAAGAATTAACAACTGTCGACCCCATAAAGCGAGAGAAAAGAATTAGAATGTTATAGAAGAAATATCCGTTGCTGCCTCCCAACTAGAACCACCGTCGATCCGAACCACCCCAGGGCCATAGACGGAGGGGTTAACATATATATATATATATTATATATATATATATATATTATATATGTGTGTGTGTGTTAATTGCCTTTTACAGTCTCTGCCACGATGGTTTCAAATATTTGCAAAATATATGTTTGCGATCATACTATTCGACCCTCAACTTTGCTTAATGTATTCGGTTTGACTTTCTACTTGCCAATTCTCGCGTCGATGTGTAATTAAATAAATCATGAAAATGAATGTCTGCTTGGGTTGGTAGATAAATGGGCGCCCCAGGTATCCTACTGGATAAGACGCTGGAGTGCTGGTTGAGAAATCAGGAGATGACATTGTAATTTCATCCCGCCAGTGCTGCAGCTTAGTTTGGATTCACTGTTAAACTGTAGGTCTAAGGTGGAGTGAAAAGCTTGATCTTTATCAAAATAAACAATTCGGTGAGAAGGAAAACCGAGTTAGCTATTATTACCAATGTAATCGAGAGGATTTTATAATAAAGAAATTATAAATATTTTTGTTTTTCTTTTCATTCCTTTATTTATATTTAAAAAAAATTTGCTGTGACTACTTACGGTCGTCATAAACTCGGTAAATGAGTTGCAATATACTTCTGAGAATATTATATCCATATAGAATAAACAAAACTTTCCTTCTGTGTATCTGTGTGTGTGTGTGTGTGTGCCGTCCTCACTTTCTCTGACAAAAATCTATCTCTCTCTGTATATATATATATATTATATATATATATATTTTTTTTTTCAATCCTTTATTTATATTTTTTAAAAATAATTTAGCCTTTCGGAAAACAATCACGTGATGCTTATGAACGTATTTATGTTGTTTTAACTTCTTTATAATAACAATGACGAATTTAATAATACGAGTGAAGAAAGATTTTCTAAAGCTGTATGGTTGAAATTAGGCGAAATGGAACTTTGTGGTCAGCCTTTGCGGTCAGCCTTTACGGCTTTCAAAAAAGCTTCGGGCTAAACATGATTGAATCTTATCCTTTCCTTTCTCCATTCCTCCTTGTCTCAACATAATGTGAAAATAATTTTTATATACATTTTTATATATCTTCGGCATATTATTAATCCTGTTTTCATATGGAAATTTAATATAAATGTGTGTGTGTGTGTATAGATTTCTCTATTCGATAGAATTAATAAAATGAACGAAAAAAATGCACGAAATTGTGAAGACATCCTATATATATATATATATATATATATATAGGGTATATACACACGGAGGAATGACAAAAGTAAATAGACCTTTAGGTGGTTATTAAAATAATTATAGTTTTTCTTATATATATATTTATAAAGTGTGTATTAATATTTTTGTATGAAATTAGCTTAAAAACAAATGAATAAAGGATTCCTCTTCTTGATTTCGCTGATTTTGGTTTATAAAAATATAGAAGATGTATAGAAAGGAGTGTCAAAAGTAAATGGACACAGTATACATTCTAAGGTTTTAGAAAAAATGAAAGCGAATGGTAAATTGAATATTATTCTTAGAGAATATGTTATTGGAATAATTTCTTTTGCTAAACCAATTGTCTAGTGTATTTCTTTTATTGTTAATATTGGATTTCGTTTAAATAATTAATTCTCCTTCTGAACCACTTTCAGGAGAAATTCCGCTTGCTTTTAATAAATAAAAACATTATTTGGTAACTCGTGTGAATTAAAATAAATGGCGATATCTGTCAACTCTCCCTAATAAGATACATCTCAACATAATAAAAAATAAATAGTGGTATCTGGTAATCCTTTCATATGAATAAAAACATTATTTGGCAACTCATGTAAATAAAATAAATGGTGGTATCTAGCAACTCTCTCTAATAATGTATACCTGAACAATTAAAATAAATGCTATCTGGTAACCCCCTCCATATATAAAAAGTGATATCAGGCATCTCACGATCCTCTATATAACCGCTGCTTGGCTACAGGGCGCTCATAATGATGCGGAATCCGGTGGAGTAAAGAACTCTCTCCTTCCTTCTTAGGTTAAGACTTAGGTTAGGTTTCTCTTTGGGGGGTGAGGACATCCCACCTCCCCCAAAGACCTCCGTCTCTTCTTTCTCTTCCTCTCTTAGGTAAGGCAAGGGAGTTCATCCTCCCTTCTCCCCCCGAAGCTCCCTCCCCTCTCCCCACTTTGCAACATTGATTTTTTGCATTCCCATACCCCCTTTGCAACATTGAGTTGTTGCATACCCCCTCCCCCTTCATTGCATACCCCTCCCCTTCATAGGAAACCCCAACCCCCTTTGCAACATACCCACCCCTTACAACATACCCCCACCCCCTTTGCAACATTGTTCATTATCTCTGCAACATTCCTGCACTCTCCCTTTTTGCGCCCATACTACTGGGTTAATCATCTGCTGTTACCAAAGGAATTTTATATTTGTTCACACATTTCTTTACCTCAACTTATTCCAAATTTACCTTTTTGTTATTAAGTATTTTTTGATAATAATCAGATTATTTGAGGATTAATATTTAATTGCCGTTTCATATTAATTTTATTTTAATTTTTCACTTCCATTTTCATCATATTTTAATATTTTATTAATCTTTTAATCTGATGAAGGTGGTGTTTTTCTCACTATAAAATAGGGGTCGCCTTTCTATTGTTCAGCATTAAAGAAGCGAGAGAAGCTGTTGCGGGTTCGCGACGTGGCGAATGTAAAAATGCTACAATTAATAATTATTTTGAAATTTATTATAAATGTGAACAGAATGCTGAAAATTTAATAATGTTTACTGTTTAACAATCCGAAATTACATAAATTTTAATAAAAATAAAAATGTAAAAGGATTGTTCAAATATACTTATCCCAGTTGTTTATACAGTATTTAATATAGCATTTTCTGATTATTTACATACTGTAACTATCCGTTATATGGATCATGGATCAGCCTTATATAGAGAACATTTTTCGATTACTCGGCGTGATCTTTATATGCCGCTTTGATTATATATATATATATATGATACACACAGACCGTGCATGGAACAAGGAACTCTTCTGGGAAAATTAAATCCACTATAGTCCGAATAAGTAATGGTAAATGACAAATACTATAGTTTTTTCTTTTTCATGATGCTAGCCCGACGTGGGCAACGGATCACTCCCAAAGTGTGACCCGTTGCCCACGTCGGGCTAGCATCATGAAAGAGAAAAAAACTATAGTATTTGTCATTTACGATTACTTATTCGGACTAGATTTAATTTTCCTAGAAGAGTTCCTTGTTCCATGCACGGTCTGTGTGTATCATATAAAACCTAAGGGAACCATTCTGAGTTCATTCCCATATATATGTCGGATATGACGATATCCTTTAAGGTATTCTCAGTATGTCGCTTCCTCGCACCGACAAGGAAGTTTATACCGTTTAATTAATCTGACTACGAGTTACGATAAAACAATTTATACCTTCGCTCAATGGCGTACCCTCCCTCAGTCCGTTGAGGGAGTGGAATACTTCTCTCGTTGAAGGATATAAAATGACGAGTTTTCCTTTGTTCAGTCCTTTATTTCCACAAGGGGGAAAATCACTTTAAACTACTAATGAATTTCTTTTACACTACAGAGTAATTAGAGAATCAAATCCTTTTCACTACACTTGTTTAGAGAGTTATTTAATAACTTTAATACATGCTATATATAACAAATATTCATGCACCATGGTATCCAAAGGGAAGAGTGTCGTAGGTGCCAGGCACCTGGTATCGTTTCTTGTAGGTGTTACGACAAATCTGGCTGTTGGCCTGGTTAAGAGTGATGCCTTTAGCCTTCATGATGTATTTGTGCTCCTCCCTCACACTCATGCGTATCCCGTAAGTGTTTGGTCATGTTGAGACAAAAGAATTGTTGTAGGCGATGCTTTCATACTCATCCTTGATCTCGTTAGTCAACTCTCCAAGGAATTCTCCAATAGGAAGCATATATTTGCCATCCCCCTCCGTGAATATCACACTATCTGTATCTGCGTACAGAACCCGTCGCCTGAGAGAATGCAACAGATGCCATAGCTTGATACGAGGTATGCTGTTGTGAAACTGGCTACAGGTATGTTTGTGACACGTGATGTATCTGTAGCCAATTCGGTTCTGTACGTATTACGCACATTCACGATTTCCATGACTTCTTTATCGTTGCGTTTGCATAATCCCAAACTTCACTATAACTTTGAGTTAGATGGATGTTCCCCTTGTTTGAATTCTGATCAAACTTCCCCAAAGGCTATTTAGACACATTTTTGCATGAAAGCGCTTGCCAGGGTTCCTCACAATTTGGCTACGTTCAAGTTGTATCCCTTCACGATCAAGGTAGCGTTGAATATACGCCGATTTTTCATTTTCGGTCTCAACTCCTCGCGGTAGCCTGAGGCTTCTACTTTGTCCTTCAAAAAGTATTTATATATGGTGTGAAAAGGTTGGGGAGCTTCTGAAACCTCCACACCTCATATATCTTCAGTATTCTGTACTCGTAGCGAAAGGCTAGGGACAGCAGGTCTTGTATATACGCCTCTGATCTTCTTCTGGTTGATTGTGTGATTACAGTCCCCACAGTTCTCCTCTGCGCACTTCACACACAGAGGGAACATGAGTTTGTGGTCTATAACAAGGGGCAAGATTGGCATCCATAAGTCGCGAGGGGTGGAGCACATCTACGAAAGAAAGACCAAAGTAGCTCTCGCTCAAATTAGCTAAGAACTCTTCGATAGTAGGGATGGCGGGACCCAGGAGCCTTTCAGGTGCATCTACAGGGTACGGATTGTTCTTCATCACGTAAGGGTATAATAAGCAGAAATCGTAGTAATGAATCTTCACCCCGTCCGTAGGTGGAAAGTATAGTTTGAAGGGGTTTGTATGTCCTCCAAACAAACTGTCACCGCATTTGAAGGGTTCCAACACCATTGTACGTTTGATAGCCCTTATTTCTTCATGATACTCCTCATCGGACTCCATCCAGGCATCATATTCGTGCTCCCACAAAACCCTGTGAGTGAACTGGAAGCTTATACGCTGGTCGCGGGTACCGGTCCATGCAAGGCTATGGATGGGAGATCTCCCATGGTATCCCCTGTGACGCCGCACTCAGGACGTGGGCATCCATGCCACCAGCAGCCATTAAAGGAGTACACTGACTTCTCACCAGTGGTGAGGTCCTCACTTAACCCATCCATCCAAAAAACACGGCCATTGACCTTCATTGCCACTTCCCCCGTGTTGCGAGCGTGTTTTATACATACACACCTGTCTGCTGTTGTAAGTACCCTTTTGAAACTTCAGCGTCTACGCCCATCACCTTGGGTAGGTTAGCTAATTTACAAGATGTGTATAACAGGGTGTCTTTAAACTGAACATTTCCTCTTATCTGCATCTGTATAAGTTTGTTCTCTCTTTTCAAGGGATCACCCGTGAACATCCCTGAGGACTCATGCTCAAGCAGCTCCTTATAAAGGAGCTGAGTGTCAAATTTTGCAGCGTTATGGGCAAGAATATACACAGTCATTTTTTTTTAAATGGCCGCTAGCTTGACAATATAGTTCACAAAGAGTTTCACCGGGGAATCCCTTTCAGACACCTTAAAAATGTATGTACGTATGCCACATTTACGGCATTCATCACACTCAGTGTTCATGCACTCGTCACAGATAGTCTGCCTTACGAGTAAGTGGGGAATAACCTCTTTTGTTTCGGGGTTTGTGTAAGTTTCTATGTCATAATACATGGTTATACTAGCTTATTGTTTGGTTTGGCATCTTTCATATAACATACGTGCTTTACGCCATCTGCCTTATATCCTTCATGGCATGTAGAACTGTGAATTCCATCACATTTATGCTCGAATTTCCCCCAGCTGTCCATTGTATGAAGCACACGACACTCGCAAATTCTTATTGTCCTACACGTCCCATTTGATTTATGGAATCAAAAACAGGTATCATTGAAAAATGCGTTTACATACATCACAATCACGCTTCTCAGTTTCAACTACTCGACTTTCACATCTGCGGCTTTTACACTGGTCGCATACCATGTGGCATTCCTTACAATGTTTCATCAGGTCATTCGTAAACTCGAGACAACCCTTACACAAATCATGATATCTTCCATATTTTCGGCTTTTATCAGAACTCGCGTAAAGAGCAATTATATTATGGATGGGGAGATACGTCCCAGACAAACATAAAATAAGTAGAAGCTTTGTACGTTCTCTCACGCTGTTTTTAAAAAACATACACAGTCCTACGACTATCATCCGATTCGAACGCAACAATACGCCCACCCATTTACTGCTCTACCCTTCGCAACTCTTCAGGACCCATAACACAGTCAAATTCAAGACTGCAGTCTGCAGCCACTTTACGTGCACGCTCCAATATCGTCGGCAACCAAATTTTTTGGGCAGACGTATTTACCACAGTAAACATATGAGCGAAGACTATTGCTGTAAAGCCGCAACTGTGATCGAAATCAGTGTGTCTTTTGTATATCTGGTAACTTAAAGTTAAGAGTATAAAGCGTTGCGTCGTGAAAGACAGCTCGGAAGACTTGACCTATATCAATGGTGAAATTCTCCATATTAAGCTCGGTGCCTCTTTGAGAGGTCTGCATTATACTCCCCAAAATGTACTCAACATCTACGGCAGTCAGACGTCTGTAGGGTATTACTACCCAAAAATCGTCTCTGTCACTATCATCTGACCCGAACCCCAGAGACAGTCGAGTCCTGGCTTCACGTCCCTCACAGCTCTGAAGGGCAAACTCCACAATACGCTCAACTATGCTACGCAGTCCGTGTTCAACGCCGTTGCTATATATGGCTCGCGGGTCTACCCTGACTACGTATCGGTTTCTAGTCAGGGATGGGGTGATGGTGACGCTGCGCCCAGCTCGAATGATATGCTACTGTCTACAGATTGCTGTGTTGCTGTCGAGGTGGAGGGCACAGCCGGAGGCGGTATTGAATAGGGATAAACTACTGTCGGGAGCTACTGTTGGGATTGTACCGTAAGACGTAGATGACTGGGGTTCTATTACATTTTCAGAACTTATTGTGGGTCTAAAGCCTGCTTGTTTTACACGCTTTACACCTGACGTGGAAGGTGTTTCACCATCGGTGATGTTGTCATGCACCCGCTTTCTTCTCGAGTTGGCGAGTGCGGGTGTTACAACTGTCACTGCTGATGGTTCCGGAACGCTGGCGGGGGTGCAGTCTGTAGCCTCAACAACAACTACACTATCGTCGCTATCAACTTCATCAGCAATATCTACGATGGGGACAAGTTGCTAGTACAGTACCTCATTCTCGTCATCATTCACGGTCCTGTGGATTCTACAAGATTGTAGAATATAAGGAGCAACACTTGAAATTTTATTATATTTTGTAAATGTCACACTTAGGAGTGTGACGTGTCACAGATGGATCCTGTGGAAAAATTCAGGTTCACAAGCCCTTCTATATGCATTGTATCCGGCCCTACAGGCTGTGGAAAAACCGTGTTTGTGCTTAAAATCATTAAAGATAAGGACGAACTGTTCTCAAATTTGATGTACAAAGTTATATGCGGTTATTCGGCATACGAAGCCGTATTCAACGAATACCAAGATGATATTTTATTCAACAAAGGTGTTTATGATGTTAGTTCGATAAAAGGCGAAGAGCACACGGTTATTGTAATTGACGATCCCATGTTAGAAATGGATAAAACGTTTGCCGAGACATTTACAATATTCTTCTACCATTTTAACATAAGCGTGTCCTTCATCGATCAAAACCTGTTTTTCAAAAATAGATACATGCGTGATGTATCGCTAAATACAAAATATATAGTCTTATCGCACAACATAGAGATGTGGCACAAATTGGGGTATTAGCCAATCAAATGTTCCCGAATCAGCGTCAGGAATTTTTGAAAGTTTATAAAGAAGTTACAAGTCAACTTTACGGATATTTGGTTTGTGACCTTCATCCGCGAAACACGTTTGGGGTGCTTCTAAGGACGAATATATTCACAAACGAGGTTGAAACGGTGTACATCCCAGAATGACAAAGAGGTTAAAGAAATACCGTGAATTAATAAAAATCTATCAATGATTGCCGCACACTCTCCAACGGCTGTTTGTTAAAAATATTGACTCCAGACTTTTTAAAATGCATCTGTGAAAGCTGCATTAACGTTATAAGCTGCAATGTACCAATGAAGGCCACTCAGAAGTCGCGCTTACGTCGTTACGTGCACTCGCTCGTAAAAAGCAGTGTGGGAAAGGAAAAGCGAATTACTGTGCAAAGAGGCGGATCGTTCTTCGCCATCTTGTTTTCAGTTTTGGGCCTTTATTGTCTAGTATAATATAATGAAGAAAATGGTCGTGATTCCACACGAGGTGTATGCTTCGTTACAAAATACAAAGAACCAAGAATCAGTACTAGAGCCTGGCCTGGTAAAAGTAGGCTTAAAAGAATGGAAAATGAATTGATAAATCTATTAAATAGCGAGAAGCCCCCTGAAGAGAAAAGAATTTTATATCAAGAAGCTCTACATAAATTTCTTCAAGAGCTCGAAGATTAAAAGAAACCGGCCGAGGTGCACATATTTATCAGAAGTAGCAGTGATGATGTTGAGCGTAGCGGCATAGGGCCTGGGGCTGAGACTAGAGACGAACAATCAAAGAACAACAGTGTGAGCCCGCAACACCCCGGACATATATAAAAAATTAGTCTACCTCATGCATTGAGGAATGAAGGACTAAGTCTTTATAATCTATTGAGTGAGGACCCCATTATACAATGGTCCGATACAGGCGAGGTTGTTTTTGAAGGGTCAAAGGTACAAGGCTCGAACATCATTGATATCGTACATGATTTGTTGAGAAAGTGGGATAGGCTTTCATTAACAGGATGGGAACATATTAAAGCTGGACTACAGCAAATAAACATCCCAAAAACCTGATAGGTAACCACAACCGAATAAAAGTCTTGGGGCACGCAACGCGTGTACCACACCAGAGAACGCCTTCGCCTCCGGCGGTGACATCTCTAAAGAGGAAGAAGAAGAGACAAACCTACCCGAGCGCCTCTAAAATACGCAAATGGCTAACATATTGAGGAAAAGTTTTTATGACATTTCTAATTCAGCCTCCTACGGTGGTGTTAATAGACTGTACAGAGGTGTTTATAATGAGGGAATAGAGAAAAAAGATGTTGAGAGGGTTTTGCGTAAGCAGGACGCTCATACACTTCATACTCCAGTGAGAAGAAGATTTAAAACTACCAAGACAGTAGCCGCATCGATTGATTCTATTTGGCAGGCAGACTTAACGGACATGCAGAGGTATTTGATTTATAATGACGGGTATAGATACATTTCGTTTATAATAGATGTATTCGTTAGATACTTGTGGCTAATACCGCTGAAAAATAAATCGCATGAAACAGTTGCTAAAGCTACAAAGACTATGATGTTAAGGGAGAATAGGATACACGGATATTTTTGTACAGATTTGGGAAAAGAATTTATAGGCTGACTTTTTCAAAACATGCTGACGGAGTTTAATATCAGTTATTACATATCCCATTCTATACATAAGGCGTTAATGGGCATGCAAGGAGGGTTCACGAAATACTGTTGTTTCCTATGCCTATGGGACTAGCACCGCTGTCCCATAGGCATTACATGAGACGTGACTGGCATCAAAGAAGCACATACGAGCCAGGAATGGGCAGTGTCCAGTGTGTTCCTTTAGTTCAGGGGTCACCAACCTGGGCGGTAGCGCCTACTAGTGGGCTCACATTAAAGGTAATTAAACATTTATTTCATTATTTATTTTATCGATTATGTTGATTTATTCTTTTTGATCTAAGGTGGGCGATAAGCTTTTTTAATGTTCAAAAAATCGTAAAAGTGGGCGGTGAACAAAGAAAAGGTTGGTGACCCCTGCTTTAGTTGATCCAAAGAAGATTTTCCTGCCACCTCTCCACATTAAGCTCGGCTAATGAAAAATTTTGTGGAAGCGACGATGGGTAAGGCGAATTCGAAAGGGTTTCGATACTTTGTTGAGAAATTTGCAAACATCAGTGCCCCGAAATTGAAGGAAGGAATCTTTGTGGGACCTTAAATCAGGGAGGTTCTGCAGGATGAAGGCGCTGAAGAAAGCCTCAATGTCTTAGAACTAAAAGCATGGTAGGCTTTCAAATGGATTTGTGGAAACTTCTTGGATAACCACAAGTCTTCCGCATACATCGATGGAGTTCAGAAACTGCTCGATGCATTTCAAGAAATGGGCTGTCGCATGTCCTTGAAAATACATTTTTTACATTCGCATCTAGATTTCTTTCCCAAAAACCTTGGTGCGGTGAGTGACGAACAGGGGGAATGCTCCCATCAAGACATCCAGTCAATGGAAAATCGCTACCAAGGTTTCTGGAACGAAAGTATGGTGGCAGACTACTGCTGGATGTTGTACCGCGACGATCCGGAAAGGTTTACAAAAGAAAATCGTACACGCAACGTTTTTAGGTTGGTGTAAATTTATTTTTTTGAATAAAGTTGTACTTTTAGGGTAAATTGTGCTGAAATTAACACCAGTCATATTTGGATAACTTGATGTGCTAGAGGAAAACCGAAACAGGATTTGGAATTAGCATAAAAAACCGGTCTATAAAAGTATGTATACATCTTTGATGAGAGAAAAAAGTTCGATTTTGTCGACCAGTATAATTTAGAAATTTTGCATCTTGCCTGTAGTAATCCTTGCTCAAATGATTCTCACTGTAAACTCATAGATAGATATTATAGTAAGATAGTGTCCCTGTTAACAGAAGCAGGAAGCCCCCTGATTAAATCTTACAACTATCATACTAAGATTATTCCTGGATGGAATGAATTTAGTTGCCCCCTGAAGGGGGAATCAAAAGACGTTTACGATTTGTGGTGCTTTCATGGTAGAACAATATTAGGACCATCATACATGAATATGTGTAGAAGTAGGGTCAGTATAAGGCGGCCATAAGGCGATGTAAACAGGAAGAAGAGTCTATTTGAGCATCAAATGCCTGTGAAGCTCGCATAAATAACGATAATAAAAATTTTTGGAAATTTGTTAAGATTCAAACGGGTGTCAAAAGTGTCCTCCGTCCGACAATCGATGGGGTGTCGGGGGGGGGGGGATTCCAAAGCTGTGGAAAAACCACTACTCTAACATTCTTAACAGTGTGAGTAGGGATAATCTTAAAATAGATTGCAGCGAAACGCCTGTGGGAGGGACAAAGAAAAATACTTTCATATCAGTTCCTGAAGTAAAGAGGTTAATTAAAGAGTTAAAAACTGGTTCTGCGTGACGGGTAGATGACCTATCGAATGAGCCCTTAAAATATGCCAATGACGTAGTATGTCTGCATATATCATTGCTCCTCTCAGCCATGCTTGCTCATAGCTATATCCCTGCAGAGTTCATGAGGGTATATTACATCTTGCCCCTGGTCAAAAATAAGTACGGAGACATTCTGTCCGGCAATAATTGCAAGTCTATTGCTGTCGCTTCCTGCTTCTCGAAACTACTAGAAAAAGTCTTCTTACTCCGATTAAATGATTTCCTATGGACATCTAATCAGTTTGGTTTTAAAAGGTCCCACTTAACTGACCTGTGTATCTATGTACTTAAAGAAACAATATCTAAATACATTGACAGTAACTCAACTATTTATCTGTTTCCTAGATATAAGTAAGGCATATGATAGAACCACAATATTTTACTTAAGAAACTAGAAGACAGGAAGGTTCCCATGTACATATTAAATTTATTGAAATTTTGGTCTTTGGTCTTTGCTTTGGACTTTGCTTCTTTTACCGTTAGGTGGGGCAATATACTATCCGAATGTTTTCGCTCCTCTTGCGGGATGAGCTAAGGCTCCTTGCTCTCCCCTATGCTGTTTAATGTGTATATTGACAGATTAATTGCTTCACTTAATGAGGCAACAGTGGGATATTGTATAGATAACACAAGGATAAATAACTTAGTTTATGTCAATGATATAGTGTTAATAAGTCGCTCTGTTAAAGGTCTGGATCGGCTACTAAAAGGCTACGAAGTGCATTCGAAGAAACATGATATTCTTTTTAATGTTACAAAAACTAAGGTTATTCAATTTCATCCTAAAAGCTGTAATCAGCTCGCTGATATTAGGTTTAAAATGAATGGTGAAGTAATTGAGGAAGTACAAGAGTTTAAGTATTTGGGTAAAACTATTACCAGCTCCTTAAGTGATGACTCGGATATAAGAAAACACTCTCGAAGCCTTTGTGGTAAAGCGAATATGACTATAAGGAACGTTCGGTTCTGTACAAGTGAAGCTAAAGACACTCTCTTTCGTACTTTCTGCAGTAATATATACGGACAGCAACTCTGGGTGAATTATAAAATAGGTTCAGACAGAACCCTAAATTTGCTGTACAACAGGTCTTTTAGACTCTTACACAAATTACCCCCGAGATGCTCAGCTTCGGAAATGTTTGCTACCCGCAAAGAGAAGCTTTGATCCTTTCGAGGCAAAGTCCGAGAGCTGCTTTGTTGAAATGGAAGAAACAGCAGGTATTGGGGCTCGCTTTGGAGGATCTTCAGCAGCTTCCTTTTCGAGGATTGATCGAGCGATATTCTTTTTCGTCGTTGCATTGATACCTTTATCAAAGAGTGCGAGACCAATCAAGTACTCGCTGAGGTACCATAAGTGACGACCGAGGACACTAAGGCAGGATGCTAAGATCTTTTCATCGTGGTACTTTGCTAGGTCTTGAAGAAGCTTCAAATCGTTCGCGGGAGCAGATGAAGGACTGCTGGCCGTGAACCACGCGCTGACATATAACTCCAGGGCAAAATATACAAATCGTTTTAAGCCAGACATTTCACGAGTTGTAAGTCTGAACTGATGGGAAAGCAGCAGGATTTTTAATGAATAAATTACTTTTGCCATCCAACGTGCTCGGTGAAGTGCTCCAGGTCGCCGAAACCTAAAGTTAGGTAAATTACCTCCAATGATTGTAATCGACAACTCCAAGAATTCACGGTAATCATCCCTCGGCTGATGTTTTGTCAGATATAGATTCCAGCAAGCGATCAGTTCTTCTCGATTCTCATTCAGACTCGATGGAAGGTCTGACAGGGTCTTGTACTTATCTTGGCAAATTGTATTCCACGTCTCTTTGAAGCGGGAGAATAGGAGGATATCTGGACCAGATGATGGTCCCATGCATTCCATGTACGCCTTCTCAACGACAAGTTCTAGGATGTGATGGCGACATGCAAGGTATAAGAGTCGGCGGCCGAGTTTCTGCTCCAAAATTACGCATGCCCCAGACAAGTAACCAGTATTTGAAGCTGTAGTGTCGAAGCTCATAGCTGATACCTTTTCTGACACATTCCATTCTTTGAGCGCAGCATGTACCACCGAGGCGATTTATATACTCGTATATATATTATCATAGGAAATCAAATTCAGTTCCAAATTTATATAATTTAAACATCAAACTATGCCAACAATTAATGAAACCTTTCTAGAACAATTTCCAATAATAATATAATCAATGTATCAAAATTAAAAATATTACCTTAGATATCTTAAAAGAATCGGGAGAGAACTTCTAAGCGTTGTTTTCAGTCAGGCAGTCGTATGCAAAATGAACTTGAAGCACCAAAAGCTGATCATCCAAAGATTGATACACATCATATTATTTAACGATTTATTTATGAAAATTTTAATTTAATGAAATAAATTAATCGATTTGCATAATCTATAGTATGAAATAAAGGAAACAATTCTATTAAATTAAATTATATAATACACTTGCATTCTCGAAACATTTTTGTTTTTGAAGCGTTGTCGAAACTCGTTCATTCTTGAAATTTCTTCCGCGCGACAGTTTCATTCATGTGACTCGAGGCACCCCTAAATGCTTTCCGAATTCCATGAGATTTCGTCTACGGTGTTTCCTCATAGGGTGGCAGCATTGGACAAATGGCCGGCAAATTATTTTGAATTTCAAATTTTATCCCTATAAGAAGTTGTCACCCTAATATATATATATATATATGTATGGTTGACAATTTGTTGACTTAAATACTTGGAAGGAATCATCATTTCTCTGGTTTATTGTTTCAGATATATGGAAATGTTGAATGCAGGGTTTCTCTCGGGGTAACGTCCCTCTCTCTCTCTGCACTCCAAATGTTATGTTGTTGGTCTGTGGTGGCTGTGGTTTGGTTGTGGCATCATTGTACCGTTCGTGGGTGGGTGTTAACGTTATTCGTGCATAATGCACGATATTATTAATGACACGAAAATGGTAACGTGAACCCATTTATGTTGTTCTACTTCGTATTATTTTTCCCTCAAACCTCAACTAAATGACACTGGTTACTGTAACAGTTTAAAAATATATCTTCAACTTTTTAATTTTATAAACACAACAAAGTTTTAATATTTAATCTTATGTTTATTCACAGAATAAATTAAATTACACTAACGTTATAAAATTAATAAAGAAAAATCGGCCATGATCGGAAATCAAATAGGCCAAAGGAAAAAGGGGGATGGCCTAAGTTAAAATGAAACAAGAATAGGTCTAAGACCGAAACTGAGGCAAATATTTTTGTCGGAGAGAAGAATCATGATCTTGAATCACTGAAGTTCTTTTAATTTCATACTCTGGTGTATATATTGTTACGTAAAAACGACGTGGTTTATTACATTACTTTTATGTATTTATTGGTATTAATTATACCTTTATTTTAACCTGTTGTCATTTTAACCACATCATACATTTTTAACCAAAGGTAATATATATCACTGATTATATACAGGGTGTACATAAAGTCAGGATCTATTTTTGTGAAGCACTTGGAAATTATATGGAATTCAATCATAAAATGATAAAGTGGTAACATTTATTAAATAATTAAAAGTAGGATTCGACGTGACGCCCATCAGTATCCCTGCACAGCTCAAATCGTTCCGCAGCATTTCTAAACACATTCTGGAGCATTTGCGGGGTTATGTTATCTGCAGCAGTTCGTATACGTGTACGTAAGTTTTCAAGACTCGTAATCTTCGTCTGATAGACGTGCGACTCGATAAAGCCCCATGCAAAGAAATCTAAAGGGGTTAAATCTGGTCATCTCGCGACACAAGTTCTGTTGCTTCCGCGTCCGATCCAGCGATTTAGAAAACGTCCATTTAGATAATCCTGAACAATTTTGGCATAGTGACAAGGAGCACCATCATGTTGATAGACGACGGTACTAACAATCCTATCCCCAATCAGCTGAGGTTCAAGGAATTGCTGCAACATGTCCAGATAAATAAGCCCCGTAACTGTAGCTTCAGCAAAGAAAAAAGGACCATAAACCTTAGATTTTGTTAAACCCATCCAGACATTAACTTTAGGTGAGTCTCTTTCCCAATTTTGGACGAAATCATTCGGTCTTTCATCTGCCCAAATTCGACAGTTATGGCGATTTACTTTTCCACACGTATGGAAAGTGGCTTCATCACTAAAGAGAATGTTGTCCATTAAATTATCACTCCAGATTTGTTCTACGAGATCAGCACACACAGCACTTCGTCGAGGGAAATCTTCCTCATGTAAATCATGTAAAACCTGCAAATGATAGATTTTCTTCTGCAAATTAACTTTCAGAATTTTGTGCACAGATGACGTCGGGAGGCCGAGTCTGTGTGATGCAGCACGAACGGACGTACGTGGCTCCTCAGTGATAATTCCGCGTACTGCATTCACGGTAAGATCTGACATACACGGTCGTCCTGATCTTGCTTCATCATTTACAGATCCCGTTCGTTTAAATTTGTTCACCAATTTTCGTATTGTCTTGTCTATTGGCCCCGGCTTATGAAATCTTCTAAACTTCTCTCTGATGTCATTGTATTTCTTTCCCTCGATTCGCCAAATTACTATTGCCACACGCTCTTCTGTATTCATTCTAAGGGCTTCTGAAAAGAAAAATAGAAAAAATAATTATTTCAGAAAAATAGAACCTGACTTTATGTACACCCTGTATATATTCTTATTTCTCTGTCAGTTCGTGTAGGGGGTAATTATAAACCTTTTACAAAAATAATATATTCGTCACAGATCTTATTAAACCAATTGCAATACAACAATGAAATTTTTTACTATTTGTTTGGAGAAATGACACTTGAGACATTGATTCTTATGCCAAGAATTTGATATTTACAATTAACACCAGACACTTAACATAAATGCATAAGCCAGTCAAAATATGACTGTTAGCCAATTTTTTGGCGTAGAATCAATTACTATGGAAAAGAAAGACACTTAATCATCAGACAATTAATTAAAATGCATAAACACTAAATTTGACTGTTAGACAATTTTAATCTACAAATGGTAATTATTTAAGTGAATACAGATGTATTGCAATATGCCAGATCACTTAAAATGAATAAACGCCTACATACTACAATTTTTGAATTGACTTAATTTTTTGGACAACAATTTGTTCTCTACCCGGCCTTTTACCGTATCGTATACATAATACAATTTCACAGAATTATTTGAATCCTATCTGGTTATTTGAGGGGTCGCGCGTCTTCAGGTACCTAAGCGCCACCACAGGCGAAAACGTGTTTTTGATGGATATCACTATTTTCACCCTTCCTCTATCGCGTGGTTTGGATTATAATGACCTTTCGACACTAGAAGTATGGTTGAAAACTTCATGAAGCGAACTACTTTTTTCACCTCTATCGCCAGCTGGGCGTCCTGTGTTCGTGCTCATATTGCTGAATATTGCGTGGATTATTCTATTCACTCGGCTTCTAACTATTATCAACGTGTGCAGCAATGTCTCACCGTGCTAGTGATAGTGATGAAAAATTGATGGAATCATTCTGTGCCAGAAATCGCACCCAAAGTTTGGCATAATAAAAAAATAAAAAAATTTAAAAATATATATATAAAATATAAAATACACTGGTATGCATATGAAGTGTTTTTGTCTGCTGTGAGGGTTTTTTCAACTCATATTATATAATTCGACCATGCTGAATTCGAAAATGACTGGTTTTCCTCAATCAGGTCAGGTTTTTTCTCTATTGGCCATTTATTATAAGTCCAATTTTATCCCCAAATTTATTGATTTTTTTAGCTTAAACACTGTAGATACGAGTAATATTATAAGAACACTCGTGAAAAATGAAAACATTGTGTGAATAAATACTTTTATTCATACAATGAATATGGAAAAAAGTTTATTGAGGAAGGAATGAAGTTTTTTTGGCTTTCCGTCTGTGTTTTTCTTCGGGCACGTCTCGCTTCAAACACCAGCAATAGTCCGCCAGCATATTGATATCCCAGTTTCCCTGGTACCTCTCTTCCATTATTTTGATATCTTGGTGAAATCGTTCACCCTGTTCCTCACTATAATCCCCGCAATTTTCAGGAAAATAGTCCAAGTGGGACCACAAAAAATGCATTTTTATGGACATGCGCGACCCATGAGCTTTGAAAGCTTCCATCAAGTTTTCGACAACGGACTCGTATTCTGGACTTCTACGCTTGCCAAGAAAATCAGTGACAACTGATTTGAATGCCTGCCAGGCATTCTTCTCAGTTGGAGTCATTGCGTTTTCGAACTGAGTATCCTTGATCAAAGTTCGAATTTGAGGACCATCAAAAACCCCAGCATTTAGTTTAGCATCAGATATATGAGGAAATTTACTCTCGAGATATCGGAATGCTGAACCCTCCTTATTCATTGATTTGATGAAATTTTTCATCAAGCACAGCTTAATATGAAGTGGTGGGAGCAAAATTTTTGTTGGTGGTACAAGGGGCACTGAAACGACATTATGCGACCCAGGTTCAAAATTTTCTCTGGATGCCCATTCACGCTGTGCATAGTGCTTCTCATCCGCTCGGCTATCCCATTTGCAGAGGAAACATGGGTATTTCGTGTATCCCCCTTGCATTCCCAATACAAATGCCACAATCTGAAAAAAAATGAAAATATTTAAAGAATTTAGAGAATTTGTTCTATCAGATAAAAAAAATCTATGCATTGGACTGTATCACTTCTGTGGGGAAGTTAAGTGTTCTTATACGCTCTCAAATAACCTTTGGAAAAACAACATGGTCAATAGCAATACTGTAGTTTACTTATGATATTAGTATTACCTTCAAATCTCCACAGATCCTCCAGTTATGTTGGTCGTATACGAGAGCATCCAGTAAAATTTTCATGTTATCGTAGCTCTCAGTAAGTTGTACGGAATGTGCTACAGGGACTGATGCAACCCTATTCCCAATGTTGAGAAGTACTGCTTTCAAACTTCGTTTAGACGAGTCTATAAATAGCCTCCATTCTGATGCGTTATATGGCAGGCCCAAGGATTCGATTAGCCCCTCAACATTGCAGCAGTACACTAAGGAAGAGGTATTTTCGTGCACTGCAAAAAACTTGCGGAATTCTTCCTCTCGTTTCCTATACCAGGAGAATGTTGTTCCCGGAGCCAGCAAGTTGTCCTCTCGAAGTCGTGAGCCCAAGATCTCGGCAGCTAATTTGGAAAGTCATAAATCCCTGGTAAGATCATTAAGTTTGGCCTGGTTGAGAGGCCTCGGCTCATTTGAAGCGGTATTTTGAGGTATATACGACTGGGACTGGTCATTGACATTGGTCATTGATTCATCATCAGAATCATCGAAGTCCAGGGTTTGAGGTGGGTCGGGTATTGGAATTCCAGGACCATGGGGTACAGGTCTCATAGCAGAAGGAATGTCAGGGTATACAACAATGTGTTTATTCTTCTTGTTAACTCCTGAAAATAGAAACACAGAAACATGGATATAAAACTTGCATATGAAATAGAAGAAGCATTCAGACAGTGGCGGCTCGTGAGGGAAGGCTGCGGTCTGTAGATATGAAATAGGTCGATGGAGTCTGTATATTTTCTTTCTTTTTCATTCATATTGTCCCTTCGGGGACAATATGAATGAAAAAGAAAGAAAATATACAATCATTGTATATGTAAATGTAACTTGTATAACAATATGTTTGTGTAAATGTATTTTCTATAACAATATGTATATGTAAATGTATGATTACCATTATGGTGAATATTATGCTATATATGGTGAATATTATGTCAAGTTTCATACGAGGATTTCAAAATATTTAAGAAAAATAAATTTATAATCCCACCTTGGAGGTTTGTCATGCAGAAATAGCAATCTGTCACGTGATCCTTTCCTTCTCTCCAAATCATGGGAATTCCGAAAGGCAAAGATTTCGCTCTGCCTTTGCTCCATCTTCTCAAATTTTCAATGCACGTCTTGCAGAGCAGCCACATGAGCTTCTTTGCAGTGAATAAAACAAACACACCAACACAGTCTGGCCTTTTTAATAATTCGCGATAATGTTCAATGTCATCGATTTCATCTGGTGTTGTGGCCCACACTCGATCATTTTGGTAGTTAGGCCGACGTGTTACATAAAAAAAATTCATCGGAGACAGCTAAATGCATGAAATCACCCACATCCCAATCTTCAAGATAATGGGCAAACCACATTCTGTCATCGATGTTAAGTTGAGTTTTTCTTGGCTTTGGAAGTTCATGCCAAGGCTTTAAACCTTGCCTATGACGGTACAGTCGAATGATCTCACCACTAACGATCTTTCCTCTCAACACTTCGATCTCTCTAGAAAGTTTAGCACAGGTGTTTTTCCGCTTACGCGTACCGCTTTCAATGATGTCCTTTGTTTCCTGAGAGAGTGGCAAATTTGGGCGCCCAGATTTGGTTGTATCTATTTCACATTTATCCAAAGTTTTATTCCAATTTCTTTTGACGAAGTCCTCACTTCTTCGCAACTTTTTGGCAACCCATAAACGTGTTATAAAGGTGGGTCCAGCATCACGAGCTTCCCGAAATGTTATTGCTCGTATGTGATCTATCACACGTTGCCTCTCCGAATCACCAATTAATTGAGAAGCCATTATATTATCACTTTATCAACTAGAGTAATTTTTATACCTGCAATAAATAAAGAATTTTATATATTTTTATAATCACTAAAAACTATTTCGATATAAGTAAACATGTAAGCTGCAAATGGGGGGGGCGCCTAAGGTTTTTTGGAACCCCTTATATTTCTATCCTTAGTATATGAACTGTCATTGTATTAATAATATTTGTCATATGGTCTATTGTCTGTCAATAAACCTTTTCATTTTCATTTTCATTTTCATTTCATAACTCCAGTTTTTAATTTACAGTTGAGTCATTAGTCCAGTGTTGTGCACGCTACCTCCTGAAAATAGTGGCGCTACCGCTATTTGGGCCAAACTGTAGCGACACTTTCTCTACAGCTACTCATTTGGAAAAGTAGTGCGCTACTGCTACTGCTACTGCTACTTTTGTAAAGCATTCAAAATTAAAATAATAAATAATTCCCCAATACGTATGTGTAATTTGTGCAAGTATTAGAAAATAGCATCATTGTACACGTAAGTAGTATAGCCGCAAAAGGGGAGAGTGCAAGAATGTTGCAGGTTATTATGTAATGTTGCAAAGGGGGTTGGGGTTGTTGCAAAGGGGGGTTGGTTGTTGCAAAGGGGGGCTGTTGCAAAGGGGGTGGGGGGAAAACTTGGAGGCGGCGTTATCCCCCAAGAGAAAGGAGGAGAGGTGTTCACCTGGCAGGAGCCAAGTGCACATTAAGACTTCAGCCGAGTTGGCGTTGTTTTATAGGCTCCTAATCAGCCAGTTGGCGTAAATGGCTTGAGTTGCCAGATACCGCGATACCATTGTATACATTATTATAGACTCCTAATCAGCCAGTTGGCTGTAAATGGTTGTCAGATACCTCTTTTTAGCAGTATTATTGTATACATTATTATTATATACGCCTAATCAGCCAGTTGGCTGTAAATGAGTTGCCAGATAGCGCCATGTATTCATTTAATCGAAGACAGAGTTGCCAGATACCATTGTATACACTATTATAGACTCCTAATCAGCCAGTTGGCTTAGAAGGCTTAAATATTGCCAGATACCGCAATACCGTTGTATACATTATTATATTTCGAATACCGGTAGTAGAAGGCATAACAATAAACAACATTGCATCATTCTTTTTATTATAAATATATAGAAAATAAATATACATTTGAGGAATATGCGTATAACAGAAATATATACACACAATTATGGATATATATATAAAATAAAATATACATTTCAAATAAATATACACTTCAATAGAAATATGTACATAACAGTACAGGAGAAATATACACACACACACAATTATGGTGATATATAAAATAAAATATACATTTCAAATAAATATACACTTCAATAGAAATATGTACATAACAGTACAGGAGAAATATCACGCAAAATATATATATATATATATTATAAACACAAATCAATAGAAATATGCGTATAATCAGTACAGGAGAAATGTCAAGCAAAATATATATACAATTCACTTTTTTTCAAAATACTAAACTCGGTCTTAATCGAGTTTACAATTACATCATTATTGCTCTGCATTACGCAGTATATGCGGCTTAATAATTTCACCGCTTAAAGTATAGGGAAACCTGTATTCGATATGAAGGGCTTTCATATCGTTCAGTACTATTTTTGTTCCCACTTTACAACCGGTTGGTAAGTCATCTTTAAACACGTCTAGAATACAATCAAAAGCACGCACAAAGAGTTCATCGTTAGCTACATTATTAAACACAAGTTTATAAGAACGCTTTTCCAATCGAGGGTTTATTTCTACCGACTCGAGCTTTTCAATCGTGAACTCACTCAACATAGCGGCAATTGAAATAATCTTCTAAATCGTTACGACAACTGCGCGTTATATAAAGAAATAGTTCTTCAGGGTGAACGGTGTAGGTGAGCTCAGCCTTGTACCGATCAATTGCTTTGTACCAAAGTTCATGGTATTTCAAAGAGTCTAAACTTTTTAAAATAAACATCCAGCACTAGACCATTCTCACCAGCCCTACACTCGGTAAACCCATCGAGCAGAGCAGTGTATGCGTATTCAAGTACTGTATCAAAATAAAACATATCCGTAACACGCGCGTCTAATATAGGTTTCAGTTTACGGAATCCGACGATTTCAAACATTCTGTCGAGGATGAAACGGTTTCGCGTAGGAATAAGAGCGTTATTATCAGAAGCATTCTTCCACATCAGCCTTATATCAATGCACGGCCGATCGTTATTTATACACAACGTACATACAACGGCTTATGAGGGTGCATCACTAATCTGCTCTCTTCTTGTACCTACGTTAGCAGGTATTTTATAACGATCTTCACTCCACTTCTCAACTATCACAAAGATTCTATTCATCTCCTCGATACTTAAATAAACCCGTTTGTTTGTCGGCCTACATTCCGTTTCCAGTACATAGCTAATGGTACCGGAATTACGCCTGAACACGCGCAACGATTTCGTCACGGACACATCGTACGAGGCGTTGAGAATGCTGCTCAAAGGAAGTTCCATCGTATTCGAAGAGCGCACGTCCACTCGGCTCAAGCTCTGAGATAACTATGAGCCGTGTGAGGCACGCAGGTAGGCAGGAATGGTTCGACGGGCGGCTGACTCGATGATACGTGAATGGGCTTGTTCCGCGAGTCGAATTGTTGTACCGGTACAAGAATATCACTACCAGCCTACGCACCAGACATTTTGGATAAGAACTAGGAACATTTTACTAAACATCTCCACACTCAGGCGCACTATTTGAGAGGAACATATGTTCATATTTTTCCTTTCTGCCCATCAAACGATACTCGTCTCTAAACTCTGTTAAAAATTCACGCAGGGCACTAGCCACAACCTCACTACGAACCTCATCATGATATACGTTAATATAGTGATAAAAATACTTAAGATTGTCCATGATCACGAGATTCACATTTCCAGTCGTAGGGTATGAGTAATCGACATGGTGTAGCATGACGTAATACCGCTTGTCACACCACCCATCAGCAAGACTCATTATCCATACCTGCTGCTTCTCTTCTGCACGCGTTGTTTCTTTTACTTCACGGTGTATGTGAGACTTTATAAAGTTTAGCTCTGCAGTATACTTCAGCACATCGTCTGTGCAACGAAAGCCTTCAACGGTCTCACCAGAACATCCGTAGAGTATTTGTACATCTTGGAACTTCGCACAATCCAATGTGTTTTTAAAAGAGGCATAGGAAGGATGAATAGGAAGTTTTTCGGTATCCACCACATCCTGGCACTTTACTGAATACCATTTCGTAAACGTTGTACAAGCAATATTAAAGGTAGCCATTTGAATACACGTCTGATCTGAATACACGTCTGATCTCTCGGGCTTACTGCAGTCGACTGACCACGCAGGGATTCCCAGATAGTAGCATGACTCACGGTCTTACAGTGGGCGGAGCTTAGAACTTTCACCTACACACACACACACACACACACACACACACAAAGGAGAAAGTGAAACGCTATTTGAAACATGATTTATTTAATAAACGAGATATTCAAGTTATATATATTTACAAATACGATTTAATAAACGAGATATTCAAGTTATATATATATATATATATACATATACATATATTTACAAATAGATACGATTATATACAAGACGTGTGAGTTAGAAGCATCATTGGTATCCAAAGGGTACGGTATCATAGGTACCAGGTAACTGGTAACGTTTCCTATAGGTGTTACGGCACACCATCGTACCCCTAAGTTCCTTCACGCCCCCCAGCTTCTGCGCCCGAAAATTGTGGGTGCCTACAATTAGTTGGTGAGGTTGTTCATCCAAACATACTAGATCCTTCAACGACTCAACGTTAACAACCTCCCGATTCGCATGGTTGAGCGTAATACCCTTTGCCTTCACGATATATTTCATTTCATCCCCCACCCTGACCCGTACCCCATAAGTCTTAGGTCCTGTTGAGGCAAAAGAGTCGGCGTATGCGTTGTCCCCATACTCATCCTTGATCTCATCAGTGAACTCGCCGAGGAACTCCCCAATAGTGGGCATGTATTCACCCTCCCTCTCTGTGAATATCACGCTATCTGTATCGGCATACAATACTCTCCGCCCAAGAGAATGCAATAGACCCCAAAGTTTTATACGGGCGTAGGCTGTTGTGAAGCTGGCCACAGGTATGTTTGTAACCCTTGAGGTATCTGTGGCAAATTCAGTGTTGTTGTACTTTATTACGTAAGTATTACCTACATTTACGATCTCCATGACCTCTTTATCGGGGGCATTGGCATAATCCCAGACATCGCTATAACTTTGTGCCAAATGAATGATCCCTCTGCCGGTATTCTGCGCAAATTTTCCCCATAGACTGTTTAGACACAACTTTGCACTAAAGCGCTTGCCAGGATTCTTTACAATTTGGACACGATCAAGTTGTATACCTTCGCGGTCGCGGTAACGTTGAATATAGGCAGACTTTTCATCTTCGGTATCAACTCCTCGCGGATACCCTGATGCCTCAACCTTATCCTTCAAAAAGGTGTTTATATATGGTGTGAAAAGGTTGGGTAGCTTCTGAAACCTCCACACCTCATGTATCTTCAGTATTCTATAACCATGGCGCAAGGCTAGGGCCAACTCAGGACTTGTATATACGCCTCTGATCTTACGCTGGTGGGGTATATGTTTACATTCGCCGTTATCCTCTTCCGCGCACTTCACGCACAGGGGAAACATGAGCTTGTCGTCGATAACGACAGGTAAGATCGGCATCCATAAATTGTGTGGGGGGAGTACGTCTACGAAAGAGATCCCAAAGTAACGATCATTCAAATTTTTTGAAAATTCATTGATGGATGGTAGGCTAGGCCCCACCAGTTTCTCAGGAGCGCCCACGGGGTACGGATTGCTCTTCATCACGTATGGGTATAAAGAACAGAAATCGTAGTAATGGAGCTTCACGCCCTCCGTAGGTGGGAAGTATAGTCTGAAAGGATTTGTACGTCCTCCAAACAAGCTATCACCACATTTGAGAGGATCCAGCACCATTGAACGTTGATCGCTTTTATTTCCTCACGGTACACCTCGTCTGTCTCCATCCGTGCATCATATTCATGCTCCCACAAGACTTTGTGAGTGAACTGTGATCCTATAAGTTGATCGCGGGTGCGGGTCGATGCAAGACAGTCGGCAGGAGACCTACCGTTGATATCTCCGGTGACTCCGCACTCAGGACGGGGGCATCCATGCCACCAGCAACCGTTAAAGGAGTACACAGTCTTCACACCAGTGACATAGTTTTCACTTAACCCATCAACCCAAAAAACACGTCCATTAATCTTAATGGGTACTTCACCCGTGTTGCGGGCGTGCTTTATGTATACACCTGTCTGTTGCTGTAGGTGTATGAGCCAGTAAATAGCCTTGTGCCCGTAACTGCGGGGATTGTTTCGGTGAATAATGGCTAAGGTGTCTTTCGGCATGAAGTTATTCTTGAACACCGTAAAACATAATGATGCGATGGTGGTTGCGACTTGCAGTGGATCGCATTTGAAACGGGCTATGTACATCCTTCTAAAGGCCTGGAAACATACTCTAAGCACGCGCACATCATTCACGCAATAACGCTCACATTCATCAGCTATATTATAAGGGTTACTTTCATTAAAACTGTCGTAGTATCGATCAAAGTCTTCACGTTCATCCATGCAGTCAAAATAATGTTTGGGGGGTGGTGGGCCTACGTAGTTTAAAGTCTCGCTGGTGAGGAAAGTGTATGGGAAGTATCCTTTGGAAACTTCAGCTGCTACTCCCATCACCTTGGGTAGCTTTGCTAATTTACAAGGTGTGAATAATAAAGTATCTTTAAATTGTACATTGCCTCTTATCTGCATCTGTATTAATTTGTTGCCTCTTTTCAATGGATCACCTGTAAATATCTCAGAGGATTCGTGTTCAAGCAACTCCTTATAAAGGAACTGCGTGTCAAACTTTGCCCCGTTATGGGCGAGAATATACACAGTCATTTTTTTTAACTTGTCGGCTAACTTGACAATATAGGACACAAATAGTTTCACAGGACTTTCGCTGACATTCGTTTTAAAAACGTTTGTCCGTTTACCACATTTGGGGCACTCGTCACATTCGATATCCATACACTCATCACATAGTCTGGCTCACAAGTAAATGTAGAATTACCTCTTTGGTTTCAGCGTTCGTATTTGTTTCTATATCGTAGTATACAGTTATACAGGGGTTATTTTTAGGCTTAGCATCTTTCATATAACATACATGCTTTACTCCATCCGCCTTATATTCCTCCTGGCATGTAGGACAGTGAATTACGTCACACTTGTGCTTAAATTTTCCCCAATTATCCATTGTGTGAAACATACCACATTCACAGATTCTCATTTTCCTGCACGTGCCAATTGATTTATGGAAATCAAAACAGCTATTATTGAAAAATGTGCGTCTACACACATCACAGTCTCTCTTCTCAGCTTCAACTACACGGCTTTCACATTTGGTGCTTTTACACTGCTCACATACCATGTGACATTCTTTACAATGTCTCACTATATCATCCGCAAACTCGAGGCACCCCTTACACAAATCATGATGTCTCCCATATTTCGACTTTTGTCATAACTCGCGTAAAGCCACCTTATATTACGGATGGGGAGATACGTTGTCCCTGACAATCCTAAAATAAGTAGGGGCCTTGTACGATCTCTCACACAGCTTTTAAAAACATACACAGTCCTACGACGATCATCCAACCCAAACACAACTATGCGGACATTCATTTCCTGTTCTACCCTTCTCGCTCTTCAGGACCCATATTACAGTCAAATTCAAGTTCACAGTCTTCAGCTAGTTTACGGCATGCTCCACGACTGTAGGCAACCAAATTTTTTGAGTTCGTGTATTTTGTACAGTAAACATACGTGCTAAGAGTACTGCTATAAAGCCGCAACCACGATCGACGTTTATATGCCGTCTATAAATAGCTTGAGAATTGAAGTTAAGAGTATACGGTATGGCACTATGACCCGCAACACGGTATACATGGTCAATATTTACCGTGAAGTTGTCCATATTGAAGGCTATACTACTTTGGGCGGCTTGCATTATACGCCCTAATATATATTCTACATCTTCAGCCGCCAAACGTCTAAATGGCACTATCACCCAATAATCGTCTACATCACCGTCATCTGACCCGAATCCAAAGGACATACTCGTCCTGACTTCACGCTCGTCACGATTCTGAAGAGCAAACTCTATAATACGCTCTACAACCCGGCGTAGTCCGCGCTCAATACCATTGCTATACATGACTCTAGGGTCGACCCTGACTCTATACCGATTTCTAGTCAAGGCTGGGGTGGGGGCTGCGGATCGCACCAATTCCAGCGTTATACCATCCTCAACAGAACGGGGGGCGGATGAATTAGTGGATATATTAGCGGAAGGTGTTGCTGATGGGGGCCCTGTTGCGTAGGAGGTTGATGGTTGGGGATCTATTATTGTAGACTTAACAGAACGGGGGACGGCGGATGAATAAGGGGATATATTAGGTGCTGCTGGGGGTGTTGTTGCGTAAGAGGTTGAGGGTTGGGGATCTATTACCGCTGCAACAGACGCGTATTTCGGTCGCTTTATACCTGACGTGGGTATCTCATACCTCCGCTTTGGACGTGTTACCGGTATCGCTGGTGAGGGTTCAGGGGAGGAGATCACAACTACACTGTCGTCGAGGTCATCCGTAATGATGGGCTGCTCTACCTCATCGTCATTCACGGTTCTGTGGGAGAAGAAATATAAGGATCAGCACTCAAAATTTGTAATATTTTGTAAATGACTCACTTAGGAGTGTGACGTGTTAGAAATGGACTCTGTAGAAAAATTCAGATTCACGAGCCCATCCACATGTATATATCTGGACCTACAGGATGTGGTAAAACTGTGTTTATGCTTAAAATCATTAAAGAAAAGGGGGAGATGTTCTCGAAATTTGTGCATAAAGTTATATGGTGCTATTCGACGTATCAATCAGTGTTCAACGAGTACCAAGATGATATTTTGTTCCACAAAGGCGTATATGACGTTAATTCGTTAAAGGGAAATGAACATACAGTCATTGTAATTGACGATCTCATGTTGGAGATGGATAAACGTTTGCCGAGACATTTACAGTATTCTCCCACCATCTTAACATAAGCGTGTTCTTCATCAATCAGAATCTATTTTTCAAAAATAGATACATGCGCGATGTGTCGTTAAATACGCAATATCTAGTCTTATTCACGCAACGTAGAGATGTATCACAAATTGGGGTATTAGCCAATCAAATGTTCCCGAATCAGCGTAAGGAGTTTTTGGAAGTTTATAAAGAAGCTACAAGCACGCGTTACGGATATTTGCTTTGCGACCTTCATCCGCGAAACACGTTTAGAGTGCTTCTGCGAACGAATATATTTCCAAACGAGCCTGAAACGGTGTATATTCCAGAATGACAAAGAGACTAAAGAAATACCGTGAATTAATAAAAATCTATCATCGACTGCCTCGGGCAATGCAGCAGATGTTTATTAAAAATATCGATGCCGACTTTTTAAAATGCATCTGTGAAATCTGTCTTAACGTTATAAATTGCAATGTATCAATGAAAACCCATCAGAAGGCTCGCCTACGCCGCTACAAGAACATAATACGTGCACTCGCTCGTAAAAGCCAAACTGTAGCGAAGAAAAGCGAATTATTGTACAAACAGGAGGGTCATTTCTCCCCATCTTATTTTCAGTTTTGGGTCCTTTACTGAGTAGATTAATATAATGAAGAAAGTGGTAGTGATTCCCCACGAGGTGTACGCCTCACTGCAAAGGAATCCAGCCACGTATCTAGATCCCCGTAAAAGCAGACTTAAAAGAATGGAAAGCGAATGTTAGCCCTATTAAACAGTGAAAAAACACTGATGAGAAAAGAATCTTATACCAAGAAGCTCGCAGAAATTTCTTCACGAGTACGAAAATTATAAGAGCCCTACAGAGATTCCTGTGGTTATTAGGCACAGCACGGGGGACGATGGCGACATAGGATCTGTACCCGGCGACACAGCTGACCAACCAAAAAGATTAGCCACACAACATATCGAACATGTATTAAAAAATACCCTCCCACTTACATTGAGGAGTAAAGGCTTAAGTCTTTATAATCTATTGAATGAGGATCCCGCCATACAATGGACCGATACAGGGGAGATCATTGTGGAAGGATCAAAGGTACAGGGATCGAATATCGTAGACATTGTCCATGATCTGGTGAGAAAGTGGGATAGGCCATCACCATCAGGATGGAAGCATATTAAAGCAAGACTACAACAAATAAATGTCCCTAAAACGTTGATAGGAAATCTGAACAGGTTAAAAGACTTGGAACATGCAACGCCTGTGACACAATTGAAGGCGCCGTCACCCCCGGCGGTAACACCTTTGAAGAGGAGCAAGAAGAGGTTAAACCAACCCTACCCACGTGCCTCTAAAATACGCAAATGGCTAACGTATTAACTAAACGCTATTATGACATTTCTACCCCATCCTCTTACGGCGGCGTAGATAGACTGTACAGAAGTGTTTACGGAGTAGGAAAAAAAGATGTTGAAAGATTTTTGAGGGAGCAGGACGCTTATACGCTTCATAAGCCTGTGAGAAAAAGGTTTAAAACAGCCAAGACAACGGCTTCCTCGATTGATTCTATTTGGCAAGCAGATTTAACAGACATGCAAAGATATTCTGTGTATAACGATGGTTACCGCTACATTCTATTCATAATAGACGTGTTCTCTAGATATCTGTGGCTAGTTCCTCTGAAAAATAAATCACCTGAAACAGTTGCTAAAGCCACCAAAACGCTAATGTTAAAAGAAAACAGGGTTCCTGGCTATTTTTGTACGGATATGGGGGGAGTTTATAGGCCGTGCTTTTCAGAATATGTTGACAGAGTTTAATATCAGCTATTACACAACCAATTCTATACATAAGGCTTCTTTAGCTGAAAGAGTTCAGCGCACCATAAAGGAACGCATGCACCGTTATTTTACACATAAAAACACATACAGATTTCTAGACATTCTGGAATCATTGGCATCATCCTACAACCGCTCACACCATCGCACGATTGGGGCAACACCTAACGAAGTTTTAGAAAGAGGTACGCTCCCGAGAAGAGATGGATCACCACCACCACCACCACCACACTCTGTGCGCTTCAAAATCAATGATTATGTAAGGCTGTCGCGTTCGGGGAATAAATTCGCAAAGGGTTTTGAGCAAGGATGGACACGCGAGATTTTTAAAGTTAGGGCTGTGAGACCTAAAGGTGTGATAATGATGTATTACATTGAAGATTTGAATGGGGAAGAAATCTCAGGAGGCTTTTACCGCGAGGAATTGCAGAAAGTTGCGTTTAATTTAGAAAAAAATGTGTTTAAAATTGAGAAAATTTTAGGAAGCAAAGGTTCAGGAAGGAGAAAAATGTACCTGGTGAAATGGCTAGGGTACCCAGAAAGCTTCAACACCTATATAAAAGCTGATGCAATAATGAAGCTTAAATAGTATGCAACATGGCTCCTAACCATTTCTACGTCACACTCCCGTCCTCCTCGTCCCTGTCTGTACACCCTAACAACACGCTAGCCAACTTTGTAACAGAACTCCATGGGCACATTGAATTGGGTCGTGATTCGTATGAGGTGGGGATATGCGAAATTCAGCTGGACACCGTCTTTTTAAATATTGAACATAAAGAAACCGTTTTTACGATTCTTAGAGACATTGACGAGTGTGAAAAAGCTGGGGTAGCTATGGATGAAACTATGCGCATCGCTCGGACTAAGATTACACGGTATTACAGTACAGAAGTAAGACTAGGGCCGGGTCAATATGGTTCGGCCGAGGATGTTGTGAGAGGCTTAAACGTGAGTTTAAGAAACTCAAACCTTACGAATGATTTAGTATATGAAATCGTAAACAACCCTGCACATACACTAATCCTAAAATCAAAGACTAACAGACGTCTTAAAGAACATAGAAAGTTCAAAATTCTAACCAACGGCCGATATAGCGCAGCCTTCCAAAGAGACACATTTCACGAGACACAGTATAACTTGTCCAGATTAATGTATCAATTGAAGATGGAGAAATTGGCTGAAAGGTCCCCAGACATGTGCTATATTTACAGTAATATAGTGGAGCACCAGTTTGTTGGGGATACCCAGGCACGCCTGCTGCGCATTGCTCACATCCCCAACCATAGAGGAAGGAGTTTGAGTATTACATATGACAGGCCCCATTATGTGAATGTCGCAACTAATTTAATAACCAATATCACAATATATATAAGAACGATTGAGGGCGAAAACTTCCCATTCGGTAACGGGAGCTTAACAGTGAAGCTACACTTTCGACGCACTGAGTTATAATGGATAGAAAGCCTTTCACCGTCTATCGAGGGATGCGATACCAGCGCGGTAGTGGACTTGGATCCATTTTTTCATCCATACTACGTACGGCTGTTCCTTTGCTGAAGAGGGGTGCCAGATACCTTGGAAGGAAAGCGCTACAATCAGGCCTTAACACTGCAGAAGACATATTGGCCGGGGCTAAACCTAAAGAAGCTCTAAAAAAACATTTAAAGCGTACACGGAACGAAATCATCAAAGATGCAAAGAGAAAAATGCGTGGTGGCGGGAAGAAGAAGAGGGCTCCCCGGAAGAAGAAGGGGTCACGTGGTATTAAACGTAAAAGGCTATCAAAAAAGAAATGCTGTAAGCGAATGAAACCTATGGTTGACCACTTTTTTGACTGATATAAGCTAAGGATATTGATCTCATGAATCATAGTTTGTTTACCACTTGTCGAGAGAGGAGTCACTATTTCGCCATGGCACGCTTCATCCACCCATGTAGTTCACAATGCTGTAAATCGGAGCTGTCCTTTTTTGAGCTCCCGCCAACCCAAGTTTCTATTGAGCACAGTGACTTTATTACAATTAACCCTTTAAACACAATTAGTTCACCGAGTGCACCTATAGAATTCGTGATACCCAGCTCAGGTCCTTACTTTTTTGATCCAAGCTGTGTGCACATGTACGCTAAGCTACGTATAGCCCATTCTGATGGAACGGCCTGCGATGACAAATATGCTGTATACCCTGAAACAAACTTTCTGCACGCCATATTCAACCAGTGTGACGTATATTTAAATCAGACCAACATATCGGCAGGCACGGGGTACTATCATCTACGAGCCTATTTGGAAAATGTCCTCAACTTTTCCAAAGAAGCGAAGGCTACCTTTTTAAGTGCGGAGGGATATTATCAAACTAAAGATGAAAATAGTATAAAGGACAAATTTAAAAATTCTAAAAAGAAAATATACGAGTGTTTTGGACGGTTGCACACAGATTTCACTTTCCAGGAGAAGTTGCTTGTGAACGGGGTGGATATGAAAATAAAGCTCACCCGCACGAGTCCTGAGATCTGCTTAAATCTGGATGCGAATCAAGAAGAGGGTGCAAAGTCCGTTGTGGTTCACATTATGGACACATACCTCCGCGTACGGCGAGTGAAATTAAGTTCACCAAAACAACTAGAAATTGAGAAAAATTTACTAAACGCTACAGTGAAATATCCTATTAACAGAGTGCAGATCAAACTATATACGGTTCCTGCAGGGTTGGCATCGAAGCAGATAGAAAACATTGCCCTGGGAAATCTTCCTAAAAGGATATTAATCGGCATGCAGGACCACGCTTCGGTGAATGGAAAATATAAAAAGAGTGCCTTTAAATTCGAGAATTTCGGACTTAAAAATATAACTCTATACGTTAATGGCACTGCTTTGGGTGGAACAATGGGTACGGACTATTCATCAGACGCTGTGTTACCTCTTTGTGCCAGAGCCTATAGTAATCTGACCCATATTGCAGGTGATTGTGATGAGCTTGGTAATGGGGTAACGCAGGAAGAATTCATTGATCAATTTAACCTTTATCCGTTTGACATTACACCTGACTTATCTGCTAGCGTAAATACCCATTTAACACCACAGCAGAGCGGTAACATCTCAGTGCGGCTGGAATTCGCCAAGCCTATAGACGCTCCTATTAGTGTACTAGTATATCTCGAATCGCAAGCCCTAATAGAAGTAGATAGATTTAGAAGCGTTATCACTGACTTTTAAAATGGATGCTAATACACTTCAGAAAGTAATGGAGCGAGTCACACGTTCCAAATTTATCGGCGTGTTTGCGAAGAATGAAACATTGAGTTTGCCAAGTACGCGAGAATGCGGTAGTCTTATTGTGAACACAGACATCATCGGTAATGAAGGGATTCACTGGATCGCTGTCTATTTTAAAAATAGACAGCGCCTGTACTATTTTGATTCACTCGGTACTCAACCCTGGAGTGACCCTATTATTGTAAAATTTCTCGCTCAGTTACATATTCCCGAAGTTGTATGGAACCCATTTCGTATGCAGGGATATTTTACTAATGTTTGCGGAATGTACTGTGTCTCATTTCTCATGCATATGTCAAATGATAAAGAATTTATAAATTTTTTAAATTTATTTGACCCGTGTCACACTCACCGAAACGATGAAATGGTATGCAGACAGATAAAAAACCGTTTTCCAATTGTACGTACTCGTTGTATATTATAATGTTTTTGTTCGTATATTTGTAACGGTATATTCGTTTATTGTACTGATTTCTTTCATTTAATAAATTTATGAAAATATATTGTGTCTTCTTATCCCAAAAAGATCGAAAAACACTTACATTATTTCGGTGTGACATTGTTGACTGATCAGTATACCCTCCCTATTCCGAGATTCTTCAAAAGATTGTATAACTCGTGTCAAATCCTCATCGGACCTTAAAGGAATAATGCTTTTAAAACATATACAGAGTATACAGACAGACAGATCCCCATTATGTGAAGATATCTTTGGTTCGAGGAGTGAACGCCATAAAAATTTCGATTTTAGCATAATGGGGAAATAACACTGATTGACATTTTTGGCGAGTATCTATTTGACGAGATACTACAACTCTCCATATATAATAAAATTCTAATTATAGACACTTACATTTCTATGGTAGTCCCTTGCGTCGGGTTGTAAGGAGCGTCACTGCAAATATCTTCTACGGTTTGCGTTGAAAATAATAATTCGCCACAATCAATCGCATTGAAAAGACTAATTGTGGTTAATGCTGCAGTATCACGTTCTTCATACAAGTCTGGGGAGACGTACAGGTCCATGGTGGAGGATGTGTGACACTGCTGACTGATCAGTATATCATCCATATTCCGAGGTTCTTCAAAAGATTGTATAACACGTGTCAAATCCTCATCGGACCTTAAAGGAATAATGCTTTTAAAACATATACAGAGTATACAGACAGATCCCCATTATGTGAAGATATCTTTGGTTCGATTACCAATTTCGATTTTAGCATGATGGGGAAATAACATTGATTGACATTTTTGACTAGTATCTATTTGACGAAATACTACAACTCTCCATATATATATAAAATCGAATTATGGACACTTACATTTCTATGGTAGTCCCTTGCGTCGGATTGTAAGGAGCGTCACTGCAAATATCTTCTACGGTTTGCGTCGAAAATAATTCGCCACAATCAATCGCATTGAAAAGACTAATTGCGGTTAATGCTGCAGTATCACTTTCTTCATACAAATCTGGGGAGACGTACAGGTCCATGGTTGAGGAATGATTATTCACTGATGCGAAAATAGCTACTGTTACTCCCAACTGAAAATATCCCCTTTTATATGCACATTCGCCAAGCTCCGCCCAAAAGACCAGATGTTCGTCGTGATTGGCTGCCGATGTAGCTGGGTGGAGCTATGACGTGTACCATTCCGCTATAACGGGTACGGACGAGTAATTGCATCTTTATATTTTCACTAATAGAATTAATGCTCTTATTCTCCTTTGAAAATTATTTGGTGATTCGTATAGAACTTTTGATATTGATTCCAAATATGGTTTCAGAAGTTTTCTATCACCCATAGTTTTCGAGAAAATAATATTTCCATTTACTCAATTTCCCGCATCATTAGTCACTAATGTAATCGAGAGGGTATAAAGAAATATATCATAATTATATTTTAAAAATAACATTCGGTTTCAACGTTAAACTGTAGGTCTAAGGTGGTCATTACACATAATAAAATAAAGTGGTTGGCAGATAAATGGGCACCCTACGTGTCCTAGTGGTTAAGACGCGGGGCTGTTGATGGTTCGGAGTTAAACTGTAGGTCTAAGGTGGTCATTCCACATAATAAAAGAAAGTGGTTGGCAGATAAATGGGTACCCTGTGTCCTAGTGGTTAAGACGCTGGGCTGTTGATGGTTCCACGTTAAACTGTAGGTCTAAGGTGGTCATTACACATAATAAAAGAAAGTGGTTGGCAGATAAATGGGTACCCTACGTGTCCTAGTGGTTAAGACGCTGGGCTGTTGATGGTTCCACGTTAAACTGTAGGTCTAAGGTGGAGTGGAAAGCTTGACCTTCGTCAGAATGAACAATTCGGGCGGAAGCTAACCAAAGGTTATCCAAAGGGTATATATATATGGGATGAAATTCACAATAAAACACGTGAAATGAATGAATGCTGAAAACAAGGAGTGAGGTGAGGTTTTGTTTGATTTGACTCGTAGAAAGGTAAAATATGGTCGACCGAGTTGGGCAGATTCTCGGAAATCCTTTCCTCTATCGGATTATGTTTTGGGTATTTCCAACTTTCCTTCGTTTCTTTAAATTTCGTTTTTCAATTTTCTTCGCAGGGATGAAGCTCATGTGTTTCGAATTGTATCCGCGTGCAGTTTAGGTAATTACATTTATTCAAGTAGAGTTTGCAACCTCTCCTTTCTTCAAGCGAATACTGCAACGTTATACATATTGATGCAGCTTAGATAATTTTTTTGGTTATTTCCAACTTTCTTTGTTTCTTTAATTTCGTTTTTCAATTTTCTTCGCAGGGGATGAGGCTCATGTGTTTCGAATTGCATCGTTCTATAATTCTGTTTTCTATGGTTGGTTGGATAACTACGTTATTTGTTCCGTCTTTGAATCTTCCAATTGAATATCTATATAAACATATTGTTATTTATATGTTTGATTCTTCCAACTGATTAACTATATAAATATATATTGTGGTTTACGTATAGTTTAAAATAATATACGTTTGGTGTGATTTTCATAATATATTATATATATATATATATATATATATATATATATATATATATATATATATTTCTATAATTCTGTTTTCTATGGTTGGTTGGATAACTACGTTATTTGTTCCGTCTTTGAATCTTCCAATTGAATATCTATATAAACATACTGTTATTTTATATGTTTGATTCTTCCAACTGATTAACTATATAAATATATATATTGTGGTTTACGTATAGTTTAAAATAATATACGTTTGGTATGATTTTCATAATATATATATATATATATATTTCTATAATTCTGTTTTCTATGGTTGGTTGGATAACTACGTTATTTGTTCCGTCTTTGAATCTTCCAATTGAATATCTATATAAACATACTGTTATTTTATATGTTTGATTCTTCCAACTGATTAACTATATAAATATATATATTGTGGTTTACGTATAGTTTAAAATAATATACGTTTGGTATGATTTTCATAATTATATATATATATATATATATATATATATATATATATATATATATATTTTCTATAATTCTGTTTTCTATGGTTGGTTGAATTATGGATAACTACGTTATTTGTTTCGATAAGTTCAACTTCAAGGAAGCTCAAGTTAATGTTATATTTTGCATATAATCCACTATATACATCTATTGTAAAACACTATATACATCTATATTTCAATTAAGTGTGTAATTATTTAATTCATCTACCATATTGTGGTACACAATGCTTATTAGAATACATGGTGCGATCTGGCAACTCAGCACCCCAATACAAGGCGTGATCTGGCAACTCAGCCAGAATAGAGGCTTATAAAAAATCGAGAAGCTGGTGAAGACTCATTCCCAGCTCAGCTCCAGCCGAGCAAGGACCTCTGGTCCTTCTTTTTTTGGCCCTTTGGTAAACCCCTTAGTGGCCTCTTAGGTTAGGAAAACGAAAATAATATGCCTTAAAGGCAACTACTCTCTCTCTCTCTCTCCTTCAGCGTCTCTCTCTCTCTCCTACAGGCGTCTCTCTCCCTCCTTCAGCTCTCTCTCTCTCTCTCCTACAGGCGTCTCTTCCCTCCTTCAGCTCTCTTCTCCTGCATGTGTAACTACTGCATGTGTACCTCCTGCATGTGTGCGTATGTGTGTGTACCTCCTGCATGTGTACCTCCTGCATGTGTACCTCTCCCCCCTTGGCTGATTAGACGTATATAATAATAATGTATACAATAATACAGCTAAAAAGAGGTATCTGACAACCATTTACAGCCAACTGGCTGATTAGGAGTCTATAATAATGTATACAATGGTATCGCGGTATCTGGCAACTCAAGCCATTTACGCCAACTGGCTGATTAGGAGCCTATAAAACAACGCCAACTCGGCTGAAGTCTTAATGTGCACTTGGCTCCTGCCAGGTGAACACCTCTCCTCCTTTCTCTCCTCCTCTCTCTCTTGGGGGATAACGCCGCCTCCAAGTTTCCCCCCATCACCCTTTGCAACAACCCCCCTTTGCAACAACCCCCACCCCCCTTTGCAACATTACATACTAACCTGCAACATTCTTGCACTCTCCCCTTTTCGGCTATACTACTCACGTAAATCACAAATTAAGTAGCTAACTTGTTGCTTTCAGTTACTGAGCAGCTGTGCGAGGAAAAACAGGTGTATACTGTATAGAACAATAGGACATGAATAAAGCAGGCAAAAGGAAGAAATTAATATCTCGTTACATCTTCTCTAGTGGTGGGATAGTAAAAATTGCGTTGATTCAATTCATAGTTCTTTCATTTGCTTGCTAATAATGTACGAATAAGTGCTGCTAGTAGAACTGGACTATATCATGCTACTTTTTGACCACGCCCTAGTAAAAATAATAAAAATAATCAAATACGCATTATCTATTTAAATAAAATAAGCATGACTACATGTATGCGGCAGCATCAGGAACTCGATGTTGACCAATAGGGTGTCCCACTTATGACCTTTTTTTCAGAGCCATTGAACATACCTTTTTTCCTGTTAGAAATGGTTCACTTTTACTAAATATATCAAACAAATATTCAGTTTAACAATTTTGGGGTCCCAGACCCACCCCCGAAAATGGGCCCCCCCTGAAGATGCTAGAAATACCCATTTTTTGTATTGTAATCAATCTAAATGAACAAGATTTTTGTCAAATATCAACATATTTGATATCAAAAGAAAGGTAATTCGAAGCTTTATTCAGTAAGGTACAAGAAACAGTAATAGGGTGTTACCGCCCCCCTCAGAGCATCATCCCAATGCAGCTCTGCGGCGATGGGCCTCGAAAGGCTAAGACGAGTAAGAACTTTATTCATCTTATCGAATCGAAGTGGGAACAACTTGGTTAACATTAGGTTAAAATTATACAGATTATACAGATACTCCCCGAGTTATGACCACCCGACATACGTCCATCCGGACTTACGACGACGACTGTCGTATTAAATAAATAAAATAAAATAATAGACGACGAAAAATTCGAATTCCGATCAGTTGGTTTTTAATCATTTTTTTAATATTTTTTTATTTATTTTATTTTATTTACAATATTATTTACTACTATTATTTACTATTTATTTACTACTATTATTTACTATTATTTGTATAATTTGTGTGTTTTCTTATTTTACTTTGATTGAACTACGTATATGTTAACGCACATCACTACCGTTGTGGTTATTTTCGAATTACGACAGGTTTGTCGGAACGTAACCCCGTCGTAAGTCGGGGAGTACCTGTATAAATTAAAATACTTTAAGCTTTTGACAATGTTAAGAAAGCCCATCGTTTTTTTTTTTATTTATTTCTCAAAAATAATACTAAAAAGATCTTTACCGATAACATAAGAAAATAAAGGTTAAAACAAAAGAAAGTAATCTTAGGAACCTTTTCACTTAAAGCAATGAACAAACTTTTATTCGCTCGAAACAAAGCTTAAAATAATAAAAAAGAACAAATAACACTAGGGAACAACATTTTTGTTTCTTGAAAACTATTTGGTGTTTCTTATAGAACTTTTGATGCTGATTCCAAATATGGTTTCAGAATTTTTCTTTCACCCATAGTTTTCGAGAAAATAGTATTTCCATTTACTCAGAGTTTTCCCAAAATATTAGTTAAAATTAAGTGTACTAATTTAATTTTACTTTCTTTTTTTCCCAGGTTAACTATATTTAATAGTATTTTTTGCATTAAAAAAATATAGCTATTTAAACAAACAGATTTTTAATAAAAAGAAAGAATTTTTTTTCAAGTTTTGCTCAAATTTTAAAATTTTTCATAGTAGAAAAAATTGGTTTTTCATTCCAAAAAGTTTTCCGTGATTTCAATAATTTTTCGCCAGCATGAATCGAAACTGTATTAATCCCAGAGATACATTTTGCTACGTATGTGGAGAACTGACCATAATGGCACAGAGGAAGACGATGACCCCACTCGTGAAGAAGGCTTACGAACTTTATTTTGGATGTAAGGTAGGCGACCAAGACAAATCCTGGGCACCTCATATCTCATGCATTTCCTGTGCCGTCACTCTTAGGGGTTGGATTAAAGGTACCCGCAAATCTATGCCATTTGCCATACCAATGATTTGGAGAGAGCCCAAGGATCACCTAACGGATTGTTATTTTTGTATGACTAACGTTTCAGGATTCTCTGCCAAAAATAAACATAAAATTCAATACCCAAATCTTGCATCTGCCATGAGACCAGTACTACATGACGATGATAACCCAATTCCAACTCCCCCAAAGTCATGGACACTGGATGAAGAGTCTGAAGTTGAACCAATGGAAATTGATGACACTAAAGATACAGACTTTCAGCAACCTGAATCAAATAAACCACGTATGATAACGCAGGTTATGCTGAATGATCTCGTGAGAGATTTGGACCTTCCGAAAAAGAAAGCGGAATTATTGGGCTCCAGGTTATGTGAATGGAATTTGCTGGCAAAAGATACAAGCATATCGGCGTTCCGCACTCGCCAAAAAGATCTGATGCAGTATTTCTCCTCGTCAGGTGGTTTATGCTACTGTAATAATGTAAATGGACTGCTGTTAGCTCTCGGTCATGAGCACAAATCTGAAGATTGGCATTTATTTATTGACTCTTCGAAGCTAAGCCTCAAGGTTGTACTACTTCACAATGGAAATAAATACCCTTCCATTCCTGTAGGGCACGCTGTCCACATGAAGGAATCTTACGAAAATATGAAACTCATCCTTCAGCAGATTAATTATGACCAGTTTCGTTGGTATATATGTGGGGATTTAAAAGTCGTCGCGCTTCTTCCGGGAATGCAGCTCGGTTATACGAAGTTCTGCTGCTTCCTTTGTGAATGGGACAGCAGAGCCAGAGATTCGCATTATTTTGTAAAGGATTGGCCACTTCGTCAAAAATGTATCCCAGGACTGAAGAATGTGTCTCATGAACCCTTAGTTGACCCCAAGAAAATATACTTACCGCCACTTCACATCAAACTTGGCATCATGAAAAATTTTGTCAAAGCAATGAACAAGGAAGATGAGGCATTCAAATATTTGAAGAAAAGGTTTTCACGACTTAGCGATGCAAAGATAAAAGAAGGGATCTTTGTTGGTCCCCAAATCAGAGAGCTCATGAAAGATCAAAAGTTTGATGATGCCTTGAGAGGAAAAGAAAAAGTGGCATGGGAGGCCATGAAGAATGTTGTCACAAATTTTCTAGGGAACATCAAAGCCTCTAACTATGAAAAAATAGTGCAGGACATGATTGAAGCATATAGGTTATTGGGATGTAATATGTCACTAAAAATCCATTTCTTGCACTCCCATTTAGATTTCTTCCCTGAAAACCTCGGCGACGTAAGCGATGAGCATGGAGAAAGGTTCCACCAAGATATAGCTACTATGGAGAAACGCTACCAAGGGAGGTGGGATCCGGCAATGTTAGCTGATTACTGCTGGACATTGATGCGAGAAGCTCCTAATGAAAACTACAAGAGAAAATCAGTGACAAAGAAGTTTTAAGAAGAATATTTTAAATGCCAATCTGCCACTAATATAATTTTTATGAAGTATTTTTACTAACTTCTATACACTTTTTGAATAAATATTAAAATACAAATTTCTCAGTAACCTTGGGTGATAGAGAAATTCTACGGCTATATTCGGAATCAGCGGAAAAAATCCTATAAGACCGACCTGTTCACGTCCAAGAAACAAAAAAAAAGTTACAATTTGTTCCCCAGTGTAATCTTAGTTACATTTTAACCTCAGAGCAGTGATCAAATTTTTCTTCGTCATTTTTTGGGATTGCATGTCTGTTTTGTTCAACGACCTGCAAAAGTTGTTGAAACTCGCTTTCATCCTTGCAATGCCCATAAAAATCTTGCATGAGCTTGACGCCACCCTCTGCCGTGTCATTTACTACTTTGGCAGACGAAATAAGGCCCCTCATTCTTTTAAAATCGTCATCTTCTTCCCATAATGATATGGGTTTTTTAATCCATTCCCTAGATGAGTTGAGAAGTCTGAATAGGTTCCAAGATCATGGACCTATGAGACGATGAAATCTGACACCCTGCTTCAGAATAAGGAAGATAGGCTGATCTGGTGTGAACTCTTGAGGAGGATCATATTTTGTTAATTCTTTGGCCATCTTAACCTTTTCTTCATTATTAACAGAGCCAAACAAAGCCATGGGGACGAGCTCTTCAATCAAGTACCAATAATGACCTCGTAAAATGGCTAGGGCAGATTCGGCAACCTCACTGTCTATATTTTTGTATTTTATCAATTCATTGTAGAATCTAAGATCATTTACAGGAGCGTCAGATGATTTAGTACAGGACAATCAATATTTTCCATAAAAAAGGGATGTAAACTGACAAAATCTTTCAAGTTTTTGAATAGTGACATCATCGTAGCCAGCTTGGTGAGAGAAGGCATACATTTTATTGGTGTAAAGGATTGAAGCCATCCATCTTGCATGATGGAATGCTTCTGGCTTAATCCAATGAATTCCTCTGGAAGGCACTTCATTCAGAATGAGGAGAATTGTCTCTCATATCTCTTAAATACCTACCTTTTATTTCAAGGTGTCTGTGAGGAAGTTTAGTGTCAATATTTTTTCAAACACTTTTTCTAAAGTTCTTGAAGGCTTCATTTTCAGGTGAATTAGTTTTGCCAAATATTCTGATGTAGACAGTAGCCAAAATCCTCTCAGAAATATGATGACGGCATGCCATCCACAGTAATTTTTTTCCAAGAAGTTCTTCCACATTTTGGCATGCACCTTTTTTCCATCCGGTGTTTGAGGCAGTTGTATCAAATACTAGCCCACACACATTGTCTTCTAGCTTCCATTCTGAGATGGTTTCAAACATGCTTGTTGCTTGAGCTGATCCTGTACTGTGTTTGATTTTTGCTACGGAGAGTAATTTCTCAAAATCACTTTCCCCAGTAACTAGTATTGCCAATCTTTCCTCCTTTTCACCTGATAAATTACACATCATTTTTCTATCCCAGTGGATCAGAACATACTGAGGAGGAACGAAATCACCTTGGATGTCCTGCCACGTTCTTTTTCTTGATATTGTAGCTGCTCGAGCTGAAGTAGTTTTGGATATGCTCATTTCTTCTATGTTTTTGCCACACTCTGCGGCGACACCTGATGCAAAAACTGTACGTTGCCTTATGGAGAGGCCAAGACGATCTGCTGTGTTTGATACTAGTGTTGATTGAAGCAAACTACTTGGTCTTGGTTTTGATGGGCCTAGCTGGGGTTCTGGAGAATATTCTTCACCCGAAGAATTATCTGTGTCATCACTTTCAGTGATGGTTGGATTGCCTGATCTCTTCTCCAATGTTTTTCGTTCAGCTTCTTTCATTTGTCGCTTTCTCTCTTCATCGAATCTTACTTTTTTTCCTTTGCACTTTTGACACATAAGCTTTATCTAAAGGGCCAAGACACATCTTCGTCTCCCCTCTTTGGTCTTCTAGGAAATTTATGTCCTCTTTAATTTGTTCCTGAGTTCTTAGGGAATCCATTCTTATCTCATGAAATACGTTTTGTGTAGAAATATCAAACAGATCATTCAACTGACCCAAGTAACTTTGTTTTTTTCGTTTCATAACATTTAGATTTTTTGCTCTTTATTACTGTTTCATGTAATTTTATCAAGTTTACTAGCATGGTTCGTGGGGTTTTATGTCACGACATCCTTTGATGGAATGCCCGCCTTTTCCCAAATTGTTTGAACTTTTTTCAAAACATTCAAAATGTTTTCCTCTTTGGAAATATTAGGGCCTTGCATTTGTTTTCTTCTGAGGTAGAAAAAATGCTTCAAAACGTCTCCTTTTGATGGCAGCATGCATCCTTCTTCGCCACTTAGATCATCCTGTAATGCACCAAGCAAAGAGTCGAAGTTTTCTTGGATTGTTTCTTAACACAGCTTTATTTTTATTCATTCTTACAATACCTCATAATTAAACATATTTTATTATCTAAATACTTGAAAAAAATCACAAAATGGTTAATTCCACAATAAACTCTTGCTATTGCTCCTTTCTTAGCTAAAATATAAAAAGTCCCTTTCTTAGTTGAGAATTTGAGCCCCACTCACCTGATCAAATGCCTTTTACTGTACCTTAACCCATAACATATTGAAATTGAATCTTTTTTTGATATAGTTAGTATGAGTGAACCATTTTTAATAGGAAAAAAGCTATGTTCAATAAATCTGAAAAAAAAGCCATAAGTGGGACACAATAGGTTGATTACAACACAAAAAATGGGTATTTATAGCATTTTCAGGGGGGCCCATTTTCGGGGGTGGGTCGGGACCCCAAAATTGTTAAATTGAATCTTTTTCTGATATATTTAGTAGAAGTGAACCATTTCTAACAGGAAAAAAGGTATGTGCAATGGATCTGAAAAAAAAGGTCATAAGTGGGACACCCTACTGACCAAACTAAATATATCCCAGTCCAGCTGATAACGCAGGCAGATCTCCAAGCACCACCATGTTGTTGTTAGTGGCCCACATTTAATTTTTCATTGCTTTTATTTTAGTAATATTATTACCTTGTAAACTATAAGAACAAAAAGGGTTTTTAGTCAATTTAAAAGTAGCGAGTAGTGGTTGGAATTCCTCTTAAATGTAGCGCCCCTACTGATTTCGCTACTTTTCCTCAAAAGCAGCGGCGCTACCGCTACTAAAAAGGTAGTGCCGCTTCTCCCAACACTGGTCATTACATCATCAACCTCCAACATCTATGATTGGCTGCAAAAATAGTCCCCGTCCGAGTTGCATGATTATAATATTGCAATTCTTAAGAATATTAATTAACTAAGAAATTACAAATTAAATACTGTACATAATGTTATAAAAATAAATTTTATACTTTGAAATTACATAAAACAAGTTGCCTGATTCACCTTTATTTTAAAAACGTACCTATTTAGCTAATCACTTGGGGGTTAGAAGCGTACGCATTTTTACAAGAATAATCTCAGAGACTACATATATTTCGACTAGTTCGTATATAGTTGAACGCACAAATATGCACATGTTCGTGTGCACCGAATCAACCAGCAGTTAATTAAGGGGCAATAGACAGGATGTTATCTACATCGAAGCATGAAAATTCTACATTTTAAAATTAAAATTAAGCACTTTGTTCTGCCATGACATATACTGTTTTTATTTTCACACCGAATATTCGATATTTTAAGCCTGAATATTCGGTTTTGTAAATTCAAATACTCGGCCGAATATCACTTGCCGAATATTCGATATTCGGCAGATTTGATATTCGCTGCATCCGCAAGAGATAAAAAAGGAAGTACCATATTACATTTTAGACGACAAACAAGTGGTACAAGATTTTTTTTTTAGATTTTACAGAGGGTTGACAAAAGTAAATATACACCTGTGCGTTTTCCAAACAGAAATGTATTTGATTATGAAAATCAATAAATAGCAAATTAATTGAATCAAGACGTTTAAAATCATGTTCCTTTCCCCCCTTTGCATTTATTCATTCAGTCAAATTTGTTATTATTTATTGACTTTTATAATTAAACCAAAAATTTTTGGAAAAAACAAGTGTCTATTTACCTTTCTCAACTTTCTGTATAATGTTTTTATTGTTTGAAATTTCTAATACTCGTTTCAGTTAGCCTCCTTCGTGACGGTAAAGGTCGTGCGACGGAGGGGACCTACAGCTTTACGCGGGATCCCAACCATCAACGGGTTACTACATTATCTGAACGCGAAGGGCATTCTTCCATCCAACTATTAAACAGACGAAATGTCGTTTAATTTGGTTCATCATGTTTGTCTTCCTAAATAAAAGTTGGGTGTGTAATAGATTGGGTAAAGTAATAGTTTAAGTTAGGGTAGATAAGGTCAGATTAATCCAGAATAGGTATGTCGGGTCACATCGTTTTGTTTTGTGGTATTTGTTGAAATTCAAATATTTTGTCTAAAAATTTACCTTCATCAAAGAAAAATTTCTCGTCGTCTCCAGAAAGAATTTCGTTCGGGAGTCAAAATGTTTTTCTTTCAAAGGTCCAAACTCCAAAGAGATAAGACACTCGTTCAGTTGATTAAATTAAATCTTTCCTGTAAATAAACCAACATATATATATTATATTATATATATATATATATATATATATATATATATATATATATATATATAATATATATAGGGTGGCCCATAAATCTGATCTCATCGGAAAATATATTTTAAATTAAATTTACAAAAGTAATACATTAGAACAAAAACAAATGTTCAAATTGATGTCTTTCTTGACTTAAACCATTCACAAAATTGAAGTCGTCGATCTTTATCATCCACATGTAATTCTTTTACAAAATGTATCTTGTCCGGATGAAATTTGTGACGTTGCAATATTCGGTGTACAGTTGTCTTTCAATGTCCACTTTCAAATGCAATCTTTCTCACCGATCGTTGTGGACTTACTGCGATCCTGGAAAGTACATCAATACTGCTTTCAGCACCAGTTGAAGTTCTCGGGCTACCTGCTTTTGGTTTGTCCCGAACACTCCAGGTCTCCTTGAATCTTGAAAGCATTCTACCAACAAAACGCTGACCAGGTCGTGGTTTATTGGGATGACGACGGTGAAATTCTTCAGCTGTCCGTGTTTGGCTGAGGCCAGACGCGCGCAAAAAAACAATTTCCGCCTTCTCCTGAAGAGTGTAACTCACTTCCATATTAGCCATTACGCGTTATTCTGACAGCAAAAAGGTCCCAAAACGAGACATCAATTTGAACATTTGTTTTAGTTCTAACGTATTACTTTTGTAAATTTAATTTAAAATAAATTTTCCTATGAGACTGGACTTATGGGACACCCTCTATATTGAATTGAATATTTTTACTTGAATAATCTTTATTAATAATAAAATAAATACACTCGTTTCAATTTACAATGACGTGAATAATTGTGAAGCTGGACTATTTATTTTAGTTAACTTGGCCCTTAAACTCTAAGGTTTACTGGGCTCTTGTTAAAAATAAACAGCTAGTTGTTGTTAATTAACAATAAATAAATAAGTAAGTAAATAAGTATTATTAATAATTAAAGTATGTATTAATCTTAATACATACTTTAACTATTAATACGTACTTTAACTATGTTTTAATCTTAAATGATCATTAGTGATACGACAAATGCAAGGTCACCATCGAAGGTATTATACCAATACCATACAAAGAAACCAATATTATACATAAGAGAAATAGGAACTGAACAATCACGAGAAATGTGTCTTTAATACTAGATTACACGCGAGAAATTAATAAACAATAGTAATGGACATTAATCCTAGATTTTTGTTAGTATGCCATTATTAATCGGGATTTCAACTTGGTTTTAAGTGAGTTTACATTCACAATATTTTTTATATCAGCATTTAAATCATTCCATAGTTTCATTCCAATGAAAATGGGTAGTTTTTGAGATGAAGACAATCTAAATTGAGATATAACATGCTTTGATCTATTTCTGGTCTGATACGAATGGATTTTTTGATGAGTTACAAAATATCTATTTATACATTGTAAATTAATTATTTTGTTCTTATACTTGTAAATATTGAATTGAATAACCTTTATTAATAATAAAATAAATACATTCGCTTTACAATTTAAAATAACATGAATAATTGTGAAGCTCGACTATTTATTTAATTTAATTTCGCCCTTAAGCTTTAGGCTTTACTGGGAAATAAAATGGGAAATAAAATGTGCCAGTTTCATTACATCATTGAGTTTCAGTAGGTTTAGCTCTTTAAATAATGCACTAGATGACTAGAGTGAACAAGGAAATCAGCATCAGATAATAACTTTATTGCTCTTTTTTGGATGACAAAGATACCGTTTAATGTGTTGTTGGCGGAGTTTCCCCAAACAAGGGTGCAGTACGTTTATAAGGAAGAAAAAGAGTATGATAGAGAGTCAATAAAACCTGTTTAGGGACTACATTTCTAAGTTTAAACATTATAGCAACGCTCCTTGAAATCTCTTTTGCGGTATAATTTACATGATGACGCTATTGCAAATTCTTATCTAGCATTACACCAAGAAATTTTGTTACAGTACACTCCTTTATAGCGATTTCATCAACATTTAGTGCATCATGATATACATTTCTTTTATTAGTAAAAATCATGAAATTTGTTTTACTGGTATTTAGGAAGAGTTTATTGGTGGTCAATCATTTCATGAATTCTGAATGAAATATATTCTTAGCTAAATTAACATATTTGCAAGAAAAAGACACAATTGTATCATCTGCAAACATTATGAAGTTCAGTATATCAGATGAAC
>JAJOZX010000074.1:687500-767500 GCA_023014485.1 Bathynomus jamesi
AGTTAGGGTTAGCATTACTCCAATAACGTGTTTTGCCGATTAACCTCTCCATTGACGTAAAAATTTGCTTCATCAGTAAACAAGATCTTACGTCAAACGTATATTCTTAGGGTATCTGAAACATAAAAACAAACGTTTAATTTTTCCTATGTATGGAAACTTACGGCCCACCCTGTACTATACTGTCTATATATATATATATATATATATATATATATATATATATATAATATACATATATACATACACAATGTGTATATATATATATACTTATACATTTTAACTGCAAACAACACACAGTATAATTAATGTAAAGAACGACGCTTGTATAGAAGAACGTTCCGCACAAGATGAGGAGGGAGAACGAGCAAATGAAAAATGAGGTAACCACCCGGGAATCGAACCCGGGATCTTCCGATTAGCATATCTGACCGGCAATCGGAAGATCCCGGATTCGATTCCCGGGTGGTTACCTCATTTTTCATTTACTCGTTCTCCCTCCTCATCTTGTGCGAACGTTCTTCTATACACAGTAAATTTTAAAAGTATCTGAATCTTAAGTTTTATCCTCAGAAATTGTTACCTATATTAAAAAGCAACTTTGATTTGCCTCCTCCTGACACCAACACTGCTAATCTTTCAACTTTTTTCATTTCCAGTTAAATCGATTAGCATTTTTCCATCCCAATGCACCATTAAAGAACATTCAGGATTAAACGACTCTTTTAAATCTTTTGCGATTTTCTCAAGTACATCCATTCTCTTTCGACGAACTGTACTTCTGCTTATGGACAAGTCATCAAGATCATGATATAATGTAGAGGCAGCAGCAGCAGCTCAAAGCACATGTACGGCCTGTCTATCAGAAATATTCGATCTATCCAGTGCAACTGCAACGTCTCGTGTTACAAGGTCCTTCTTACTTGGTTTGCTTGGAACCTTCTTGCCTGCACTATTTTTTGATGCCGTGTTAGTTTTACACAACATTGTTTCATCTTCACTACTCATGCTCATTCTTTCATCTTCACTACTCATGCTACTTGATGAAGTCAGTTTGGCAGACTTTGTTTCTTCCTCCTTTCTCTTACTTTCCCTACGTGCTAACCGTTCTTTAGCTGACTCTCTCTTCCTTTTACGATCTTCTTTCTCTGATAATGCTTCGTCAACTTTAGCCGTATATCCTTTTCTTCCCTTCTGTTTTTGAACTTGGAGGAATTCTCTGTCTTCTTTAATCTTGATCATCTCGTGCGCTTTTTGGTGATCAATATCAAAGAGATCGTTTAAACTGTCCTGAAACAATCTCTCTTTCTCACGCTGAGTTTCGGAGCACGGAACTTTAATTTTTGGAGCGTTCTATATTCCGTATATACTTTTTCAATTATTGGTATAACATTATAATCAGCTCTTGTGGAATTTTAGCTTGTTCCCAAAATTCAACTACCTCTATGTAAACTGCTTTAGAAGCTTCTCTTAGAGTTTTCTTTTCCTCAAGTACTGTAAATAAAAAAGACGACGGAGCACATCACCTTTGGAAGGAAGTTTTCTCCCGCATATCATTTCAATTGGTTGTCCAATGAGCCATATTTCGGTATTTCTGCGAGTTTTCATTGAAGAACTTGCCATTTTTAATATGATTATTTACTATTGCAACACTGCAAACGAACTGCAATACACTACAAACAATACACTGCAAACGACTGCAAACAATACACTGCAAAGACAGGTTGGCAAAAGACTGAGGCTTGTGAATAAAAAATACGATTGCTATAGGAACACCCTTTCAACACGTTTACGCAAGATGAGCGCTTTATGGGAAAAGTGACGAAATCTATTTCATGGAAAAACGTGAATACAAGTATCAGCAGAACAAATGCCAAAAAATTCACTTTTCTACGTGAAGGTCAAATTATGATAATAAAAACCCACTCTAATAGACAGAGTTTATTTCCACAACAGTTTCGATGCCCACTGGCATCCTCTTCGGGTGGATACATTCGTTTTTCTGTATCCGCCCGAAGAGGATGCCAGTGGGCATCGAAACTGTTGTGGAAATAAACTCTGTCTATTAGAGTGGGTTTTTATTATCATAATATCAACAGGACAGATGCGATTCTTGCCTCAACGTGTTCAGTACCGCTCATACAAGATGTACTTTGGAATATTTAACCACAATACGCATACAAAAATCTATATTGTGCAAAAAAATGATATATATCGAAATATTTTCGGAAAGACACAATAAATCTATATTATGGGGAAGAAGCAAAAAAGGTTTTTAAAAACATCCACTTAGAATTTTTTTATCTTATTAAAATTTTATATTTAGAGTTTTTTCAACATAGGTAACAATTTTAGGAGGTAAGACCTACGAATTTTCAACATTTATTTTTTTGGACCACCATAATATATACACACACACAGTATATATATATATAATATATATATTATAGTATATACTTACTTTTGTTGAGTTGTTGAGTTTGAACGACGGTTCAGGATCGACCTGCGGTCGACCCCTCTGCAGCATCCCGCCTCATTTGCAAGACTTGGTGAAGGAGGGAATTGCTCTCTGATCCCCTCCTGCCCTCGTAGCCAGCCACGCATGGCTGGTCAGGGATTTTGCACAAGAATCTGTCCAGCTGGTTCTTGAAGTTATTCAGGTCAGTGTGCTGGAGATTACTCACTCCTTTTGGAAGGACATTGAAAAGCTTTGGGCCCCGTATTCTGAGGGTATTTTCCATCCTCGTTTTCATGGCCCCTTGTCCCACCGTTGCTGGGACCGTACAAAATCTGTCTCTTCTCTCATTCCAGTTTGTTTCTATTTCATTTCTGAGGTTAGGGACAGAGCCCTCAAGTATTTTCCATATGTATATTATTGTGTATTGTCTCCCTTTTTCCTTTTTTTTGCCGACCCGACAATGCATTAGTAATGTAAATGGAGAATTTCCAGTGGCATAAAGAAATGTTCAATAAATCCTTAATTTTCATTAGTTTTCTTTGAAATCCGTTCACCGTATAGGAAATTTACTTAGTTGTGAGGTGTGAAAAAAATAATCAAATCTGACCATAACTTTGGATTTTACAGCCAAAGTTCGAGGTCTCCCTTTTTTTTTTGCCCACCCGATATATTATATTATATATATATATATATATATATATATATATTGAGGGGTCCCGCGTCTTAAGGTACCTAAGCGCCAAAATTAAAATTCGCCAGAAATCGCCTCCAAAGTTTAGCAATATTCTGGCAATAGTATCTGTTATTAATTGAGCTAGAACGTTCATTTTTGGCTAAATTAGAGTTCTAAGTATGCTAATGAAGATGTTGATGAGTTTTTGGAATAGATTTTCATATTTTATATTTTATATATATTTTTTTAAAATTTTTGATTTTCTTATTATGCCGAACTTTGGGTGCGATTTCTGGCACAGAATGATTCCATATTAATGTAAATCACATGTATGACAGGTAAATAAACATTATTGAGTAAAACGTCAATGCCTTATTGGCTATTATTAGAACAAAATATGAGCAAGAACACAGGACGCCTGCTAACAGCAACGCGAGTCTTAAGGTACTGGCGGGATGTTTGTGTCGTGTCCCTCTCGGCGCGTGGAGCGGGTGGCCAATCAGAAAGCAGAGCGGCGTGGCTGCCATGTTTTCATTGGCTCGCGCTCCTCCTGCAGTTCCCGCCACCCAGAGACCAAGCGTCCCACCCCCACCCCCATCACCTCCCACCAGTTGAACTGGATATTGGGGCTTTAAGACGCGCATCACATCTGGGAGGCAGAGCCCAGCTGGCGATAGAGGTGAAAAAAGTAGTTCGCTTCATAAGGTTTTCAACCATACTTCTAGTGTCGTAGGGTCATTATAACCCAAACCACGCGATAGAGGAAGGGTGAAAATAGTGATATCCATCAAAAGCACGTTTTCGTCTGTGGTGGCGCTTAGGTACCTTAAGACGCGCAACCCCTCAATTTATTTTTTTATATATATATATATATATATATATATATATATATATATATATATATATATATTTTCATTAAACTAAGTAAATAAGAATGAATTTTCCAGATTCCTTCTTTACCTACCCACAACCTCAATCCACTTAATAAATAATAACAAATGAAAGAAATATTAATGGAATGTTGATAAATGTTGATTAAATATTGAGGAAACACTGATGAAGAAAACATCTTCAATGAAAGGAAGAAGGAAAATCCATTTTTTAAATGGAATTGTATTATAATAAAATAATTTAATGGTCTCAGAGAGAGGATTCTATTTCTTGTGAATACAAATATCACCTTTTATTTATCTTCGCGGGGCGCCCGGTATCAGTGGCGTGGTCCTAGCGGTGTGGCGCTGGTTCGCTCCAGAACGCTAGCATCGGGTAGTGAGTTGAGATGGCCGCTTCCTCCGTTTCTGCTCTGGCTTGGTCACCCTTGAGATATACTCACCCCCACCCTGTTGTGGGGAAATGAACTTCTTGGATGGATGTTTATTTATCTTCACTAGTTGGGGTATGCGTGGGTATTATCTATCAAATATTGCCTTAAAAGCAAATACTGTTACTTCTCCTTTATATATATATATATAAAATAATAATAATAATAATAATAATAATCATAATAATTAGGAAAGTTCCTGTTCTATAACCACCAACAGTAGAAAGGAACATATTATGTGTGCTTACATCACGAAATAGGTAAGGAAAGTAGTACAGTTTCGGAAAAGATTTGCGAGAAACAAAGTTTCAAAAAACCATAAAAAATTACTAATTGGTAAGTTATGTTTTCTTTTGGACATTTTATTATTTGTGGTGACAGTAACAAAACTCACTCGTAACTGATTACTAACGAATGCAAAAAAACTTCACTTTTTTCTACGTGAAAGTCACAATATGATAATAAAAACCCACTTTAATAGACAGAGTTTTTCATTTTTCTGTATCCACCCAAAGAGGATGCCAGTGGGCATCGAAACTGTTGTGGAAATAAACTCTGTCTATTAGAGTGGGTTTTATTATCATATGATTACTAATGTTTTACGCTTTTCTACCGGAACTTTTTTCCCGGACGTGTTATATATCCCCAAATCATATTTTGACGAGACCCGTGTTACAGAGTTGTGAATTCAGAAGTTTTGGAACTTGGTAATTTTTCGTTTTGCCATTAGTTACGTTACATTGTTCGAGGTTCTAGTGTGTATGATGAGTCCTGGGGTTGTGAATGACAAAGCAGAAAGAGGCGTGAAATTGATTCAAGATTTCAATTGTTCTCTTAATAAAAGTGAAGAGCAAAAACAATACCTACGTCAAGTAGTCTTGGAACGCCGGGCAAAATTTCCAGAACCTAGTAAGTATTTGTTTGTCAGTGAAGGAGGTGGACCTTCAAACAGTACTCGAAAATTTGACGTGTTCATTCCCTTAGTTCTAATTTCTTAGTGTTTTTTCTCAAATAATGGCGTAATTCACCACCAATTATTGTTTTAAAAAGTCATGCACTTTTGTAACGCAGCAATGTTACAAATCTTTCTTAATTTCCAAGTATACTTTAAGTAGTTATTACAATGGTTTTAGTATCCTGAAATAACGAGTAACCTCAAACTAAACATGACGTGAGCGACCCCAAAATATTACTTAACTCTATAAATATTTTAGCCAGAGTGCTAAAATACTCCATGTAACATAACAGAAGGTACCATGTGAAAAATTCAGAATTTTTTGAACCACCCTAATATATATATATATATATATATATATATATATATATATATATATATATATATACAATAGCGTTTACTGATTCAGTACAGCCTCATTTTATTGCTAAAAAGTTAAACTCGCGAAATTTACATATAAATATACCTAAAAATCGTATATTTATAGAAGCAATATAGACTTTTTGTATATATGAGCTAAAATAAATATAAAAGAAAGTCTTATTCTGTCTGCTCGAGTTTATATGAAAATGTTGAAACGCTCAGGGACCAATGTATTCCGGCCTTAGTATTATTGCACAAACAACGCCTCTCAGATCTTCAAAAATTTATGCCACTATGAAAGAATTTCTTATTATTTCTTATTATTTTTTGGACTCTAAATATATATATACAGTATATATTATATATATACATATACATATATATATATATATATATATATATATATATATGGAAAAATTCACAAACATCAAGTGAATTAATAATTATATTAAAACAACCCACAGGAAAAATAAAAGAAAGATACACGAAAGTAGTCGGAGGACTGTCTTTTTTTTTCTGTTGGTTATATATACAGTATATATACACAGGGTGTTTCAGGAGGAAATGTCAATACTTCGGGAGGTGATAGTATCGGTCACTGTGAGAAAAAATGTTCATATGAACAAATTAGGGTGGATCGATTTTACATTTTGTTCGATTTCCATATTCTAATAGAGACAAAAACTTGCGCATGCATGAGAAAATAGCCTCTGCAAAATCTTAGCTTAATAGGTAATCATCTTCTGCCCCCGGCAGAGCGATGAAAATCATATTTTAGTAGTCAAAAACGTATTTTTCTTATAATTTTTAAAATATAAAATTTTGCGTGTGTGTTATTTCATGCCTAAGCAACGATATAAATGCTATGGGAAATATATAAATGCATTATTTAAGACAAAGAGCCGATCTGAAAATATGTATAAAATATACATATTTTCAGATCGGCTCTTTGTCTTAAATAATGCATTTATATATTTCCCATAGCATTTATATCGTTGCTTAGGCATGAAATAACACACACGCAAAATTTTATATTTTAAAAATTATAAGAAAAATACGTTTTTGACTACTAAAATATGATTTTCATCGCTCTGCCGGGGGCAGAAGATGATTACCTATTATGCTAAGATTTTGCAGAGGCTATTTTCTCATGCATGCGCAAGTTTTTGTCTCTATTAGAATATGGAAATCGAAAAAAATGTAAAATCGATCCACCCTAAATTGAACATGTGTCTAATTCTGAATGGTTACAGAGATAGAGCTCTTTAAATCTACAAATACAAAAGCATTGTTAATGGTAATCAAGAAAGAGAAACCAATTACTGTTTCTAACATTTAATGTTTAAACAATGGCATTTTGAATGGTATCAGATACAGAAATGACAAATTTGTTACAGCTTCATTACAGCTTACATGGTTCAAGGTTATAGGGGAGGGAAGGTGGAGGAAGAGCTGCGCGCGCATCAGATTCAAACACCTCTATCTCCGTAACCATTCAGAATTAGACACATGTTCATATGAACTTTTTTACTCATAATGACCGATACTATCACCTCCCGAAGTATTGACCTTTCCTCCTGAAACACCCTGTATATGTTAACCCCTCCGTCTATGGCCTGGGTTGGTTCGAAGTCGACGGGGGTTCTAGTTAGGTGGCAGCAACGGATGTATTATTTGCAGGAGTTTTCTTTTATATTACTCTCCGAGTTCTTCTATAGTGGCTCGGAGGATTCAGGGAGGCTTACTAAATTCTCTGAAGATTCCGGACTCTTCTTATCGCGTATCCGGAAAGTTTAATGACTAAGTCCTTCTGAAGAGAGCAAGGCTCGAAGGATAAGATAAAGACTATCTTTTACTGTAATTTACTGCTAAAATGTACAGGTAGTGCTCAGTCTCTGAATTAGCTTCTGAATAATATATGGAAGATTTTATTTGGGTCTATATATCCCAAAACTGCTAACAGCATTATTATTAAATGTTGAAAAGGCTGCATTATTTTGCACAATATTTGAAAATAAAGTAAATCTTTTAGCTGTCGTAAGGTTTAAACGAATAAACAAGATATTTGAAAATGAAGCCATATTTTTATCTTAAACCGCGTATTTTCAGATCTGATGCTATCATGATCTGCCAAGTTAACTAAAAGTGGAAATTGAACTATGCATCTTTACACTACAATATGCATACGAGTAAAAATTAAACGTTTAAGATTTACAATTAAATGCTTAGGCAAGACGTGACTTCATCTTTTATACGAAGAGAGAATGTATACAAAATATGAACAGTGCAAAGCTTAAGCAGGATTCATTATTAAGCGAAATCTAAAAAAAATGATTAAGAGATTTTAAAAAGACAAGTCACCAATTATTTGGCAAAGTAGAAAGCAAATCAAAAATTTTATCCAAACTCGCGTTGGGCGATTTTGGTCCTTATGTAAAAATGAATACACACACGTACATACGCATATAACTGCAATGACCGCGCAGTATATAAATGAATAGAAACGACATAAGTGTTAAGGAACGTTTCTGCACACGAGGAGGAGAGATAACGAATAAATGAAAAATGAGGCGGTTCGCCTCATTTTTCATTTATTCGTTATCTCTCCTCCTCGTGTGCAGAAACGTTCCTTAACACTTATGTCGTTTCTATTCACACGTACATACATTTGATTATAGGCATTATATAAAGTTAAATATATACCAATATACAGGATTATATAAATACATGAACCATATAACACATGAATTTTAAAATGGATACAAGAACTATATAAATGAATACAAGAATTACATGAAGAATAAGATAGTATAGGAATATGGGAATTATTTGTGGCTCATTTTTACAGGGCTCTTTCCTCTAGAATGATATTAATATAATAATGTAACATCCTAACTAATGCTAAGTAGATGAAAACTATGGGTTTTATAATACAGATTTATCTACACAACATAAGGCGGGTGGTTAAGTCTAGTTCACGTGGTCTGGGTACGCACTCTTGGTCGTGCATAAGTAGTTTCATGTTCGGTGTCTCTTGTTTTTCTTTGTTCCCAGAATGATCTTTTCACCACAAATATACCGAGGATAATAGCACATACAATAATGATACTAACGGCAGATGTTGAGAAAATTGTTACAGGTAAGAGGTTATTTTGGTTATCATCCGAAATCAAACCGGCTCCATTGATCATTCCATTCAGGGGCATGTAGCTCGGGTAGGATGGTTACAGGTTTTATGGAGAGATTTAAGATCTCTATGACAATTTAAATTTAATTTGTGACGGGAAGGGGTATGAGTTATTAAGGGTAACTTGTATGGGTTGTATATTTGGAGGGTTTCTGAACGCAAGGAGCAACCAGTTGGTAGCCGAATAACCATAGGGATTGTGATGTGGGAATAATTCGACGGACACTCGAGAGTAGCGGCAGTCCTGTTCGCGAAAGAAACCCAGATGTCTGGTCCAATTCGTAGTTGGACGGTTGGAAGAATAACTGGGTTGAGTGGAGGGCAAACGAGTTGTTTATTTGGTTGCGGGAATCGGCAATGCCAGACGTCGCTATCTGACATCATAGAATAGGCTGACAGATCTTTGGTGAGGAAAAGGTAAGTTGGTTCGGTGGGTAAATACAACCGATAGACATTAGAGTTGTTTTGGTAGGGTGTTGGGAAAGGGTGAAATTTATATACGTCATAAGTGAGTACATCGAAAAATGGTATAATTATGAGGTATGTGTAGGGGCGTGGTCCATGTACAGTCCAGGTGTATTCTAGAAATTGGGGGTAATTAGTGTGGTTGAGTGAGAATATGGGTGATAATTTTAATTGTGTCTGGGCGGTGTGAATCAAGGACTGAAGTGTTTCCCATGGTATTAGGGTGGAAAGAGTGATTTTTCCATGGGCTAGCTGGGTTGCACGCAAAACCTTGGAATGAATCGTAATTATTTGTTGTAAATACTTATCGATTTGGGTTACTTGTAGGTTAATTATCTCTATTAATTCTAGATATCTTTTGTGTTCTTTGTATTGAGCTAACATGGATTCAAGGTATGTGAATCTGTCCGAAAGGGCGAAGAGATTCAAATTGAGTTAAATTCTTTTAATATCTTCTTCGGTTGCTAATCCGAATAAACCTTTGAACAGTTTCCCTCCTATATCTATCAGTCCCCTTTTATTTCTTTCATTAAAGTTTTCAGAGTTTTGAGTTCCAGTTTGTATCCATGGTAAGACAACTATTTCTGATAGGGCGCGTGCTGTAGTTCGAATATTTTTGAATGTATTTTCTAACAGAACGCGACCAATCTGATCTTTTCCCTGGAAAGAACCCTGGACTTTACTTTCGAACGTTTCTAATTGGGTTTGTATCTGCAGGAGATTGATCTTGATTCTAGCAGGGGGTTGCAAATCGATAAAAAGGGCCGAGTGTCCTTTCAAAAATTTACCTTCTGCGATCTTTTCTATAACAACTCCGGTAGAAATTTTTGTTAGGGCTACAAGAGTAAATAATTTGGAAAATTATAAGGGGGACAATTTTATTAATTTCTACGCCTTAGATTATACGGAGCTGGGGGTGGCCGTGTGGATACTTGTGTTTGTGGGCGAAGGGGTCGGCCTCGTTTTGGTGGCAATGGTGGTCGACCGTTAAGCTCGGATTCTGAGCGGGTTCGTTTCTTATGTGAAGGTTCTAGTTCACGTGATTGATGCATTGACGGGCGGAAAGTAGGGTTCGTGCGTCGATCATCAATCGGTGAGGGTGGTGACCGAGGAGATGGTGGAGTTGGAGGAGGTGGTGGAGTTGGAGGAGATGGTGGAGTTCCACTGAGTGATCCTCTCGAAGGAGTTTCTCCAGGGTCTGGGTCCGATGGGACTCTTGGTTCTGGGGCCTCCTCTTGTTCAGAGATTGGCTCGAGTACTGGTGGTATTACGAGGTACCAATCTTCGTCATGGGTAGTGGTTCCCGCGGTGACCACTTCAGTTTTTTATCCCTGCTTGATTTGTTAATACCTTGACCTTTCGAAGGATAGGCGGCTCGAACGCCTGGCAGCTGTTTTTTGGGAAGGTGTTGTTCGGCAGCTATCTTCAAATTGTCAGCGTGAATGATCTTTAGTTTGGAATGATCCCGGAGGTCGAGGATTTCATAACGATTTTTTCCGAGGTTTTTATAATCCTATATGGGCCATCCCATTTTGGGTATAATTTGCGATGAGCACTGGCGGTTTCACGCTCTTCAGATAACATCGCATACCGACGATTATAGTCCGTTGACGGGGATGACGCCTATGTTGCTCTTGCTCCATCTGTTGGTTTCGTTGGTCTAGGGCATAGCGGATTATGTCGAAAATCTTGAAAGATCGTTCAGCTAGTTGCTGATTTGCTTCTGCCATCTCGGAAGATGTTAGAACTGCCGGGTCGATTTGGTCGGGCAAATCAAAAGGTAGACCTTTGTCGTAGTGATATAGGACGAAATGAGGGGTGTCCCCGATGGACACATTATAGCCATTGTTGATGGCTGTTTGTACCATGGGGAGGGAATCATCCCATGTACGTGAGGATGCATCGACAACTTGGCGAAGGGCCTCTAAGATCTTTCGATTGTGCCTAAGATCTTTCGATTGTGCCTTTCCACTAAGCCGTTTGCCTGCAGATGGTATGCCACAATGTGTGTGTTTTTAATTTTACATATGTTACAGAGTGATTCGAACAGTTTGGACATGAAACTACGTTATCCGAAATTAGGATGGAAGGAGTAGTATAATTCTGGATGACGCGTTCCACTAGGGCTCTGGCCACAGTTTCCGAGGTCTGGTCTGGAATGGCAGCTACTTCGCTGTAACGCGAGAAGTGGTCCGTAAACAAAATGATGTACTAGTTTCCCTTAGATGTTTTGGGGAATGGTCCCAGTATATCCATTCCAGTTCTTTGCTAGGGCCTTTGGCATACTGGATATTTATGCATAGGAGCTGTGGATGGTACGTTGCCCTCATGTTTTAAACACGACTGACATTCGGCGATGTATTCATGTACCTTTCTGTTCATTTCGGGAAAATGGTATCGCTCCAAAAGACTCTTGATGGTGCGATCCGGCCCCATGTGGCCATACAAAGGTGAGTCGTGACAAAGTCCAATGGCTATATCGACGAGATCCTTTGGTATCTCCACGAGGTCGTTTCCATCTTCGTTCCTGAAATGTACGAGCCCATCTTTGAGGTTGTACTGGTCTTTTACCTTCGATGGTTCCTTTTGTTCCAGGCGCGCCGAAGGTTTTGGGTGTGTTGGTCCTGTTGTTGGGAGTATTGCAGGCACTCGTAGTCGAACACAGGAAGAATTCCTATTTTATTCACTTGGGCGTCGGGCTTGAGCCGACAATCCGTCTGGAATAACTTGAAGTTTTCCCGGTTTGTATACGATTTTTCCGCAAAGTCCTGAATCAACAGAGCCCATCTACTCAACCGTCCTTCAAGTAGCTTGTCCTTGAAGAGGTACGTGAGTGGCTTATGGTCAGTCTTGATGGTTACATCGTAGCCATAGACGATATTTCGGAATTTTTTCAAAGCCCAATATACCGCTAGGGCCTCTCGGTCCGTAGTGGAATAATTCCGTTGAGGTGCAGAGAGAAGTTGACTGGCATAAGCAATGGGTAATTCCACACCATCTACGTCCTGTAATAGGACGGCTCCTAGTCCATAGGAGGAAGCATCGTGGCTATGACGAAGGGTCTTGAGTAATCAGGATATTGTAGGATGGGTGACAGGTTAGTTTACCAATTAAAGTTTCAAAGGCATGTTGGTGATCGGATTCCCAGTTAAATTTAGAATTTTTCTGGAACAAATTAGTAATGGGTTTAGCAATATTTGAAAATTGGGGGATAAATTCCGATAGAATCCGACAAAACCAATAAATGCACGGGCGTCGTCGATGGTTTTGGGTACAGGGTACCTTCCAGCTTCGAGTTTGGCTGGATCAGGTTTAATTCCTGTGGATGAGAGTAGGAATCCTAGGTATACCAGGGACTCTTGTAAAAAGTTGCACTTTGCAAGTTCAGTTTAAGGTGTGCTTTTCTCAAGCGTGATAGCACATTCTGAAGACGTTGAAAGTGTGTTTTTATGTCCGAACTGTAAACGATAATATCGTCAAGATAAACGAGAGCTTCGACACCTAATAGGTCGGAAAGGACTATATTCATCAACCTAGAGAAATTAGCAGGCCCATTTCGGACTCCGAAAGGTAAAACCTGGAATTCGTAATGGCCTCGGTTAGTGGAGAAAGCAGTCAATGCCCGAGATTCGGGACTGACCTCCATTTGCCAATAACCAGATGCTAAATCGAGGGATGAAAAAATTAGCTTTCCCTACGTTCAGAATTGTTTCCTGCATGTTTGGAATAGGGAAACGGTCTGGGATGGTAATGTGGTTTAGGCGTCTAAAATCTATACAAGGGCGAGATGTTCCGTCCTTTTTGGAGACGAGAATCATAGGAGCGGACCAGGGACTAGCTGAAGGCTGAATGACATCCTGCTCCAACATGTCCGTGATGTGTTCCTCAATAGTGACTAATTGGGAATGTGGAACCCGATAGGGAGGAGTGAAAATGGGTTTGAAATTGGGTTCCAACTTGATTTCAAAAGGGACCAAATTAGTTCGGCCCAGAGGATCTTTTAGGGCAATCACATCTCTATTTCTTATCAGGAAATCGAGAAGTGATTCTATTAGTTTGGGATCCTGTAAAGCTGGTGACTCCTGAAGGGAGTGCTCCAGACATTTCTTATATTCTTCTTTCAATACTGAAGGGTTTAACTTTAAGGAACTGGAAACACGATTTATCGTACTGGTGGGGAAATCTGAATCTATTTCTACTGTGGAAACAGTTCCTATTTTCTGATTGGAAGTTAATTCGATAGGGCTTTTTCCTTTGTTTAAACAAACAACAGGGATAGCTGAATTCTGACTCTGACTAAGGACTTGGGCAATAAGAACATCTCTTTTGAAATTACTTTTCTCTCTAATCAGAGTACGCTCTGACTCTAATAATTTTCTTTGACTGTCGACTACTGCTCGGTAGGGCATATGAAAAATTGTGAATCTGACTCTGGTTCGGCGACTAAAATTTGCCTTATTGGCTGAACTGAAGCTGGCTGAACTGAAACTGGCTGAACTGAAACTGGCTGACGGGAAATTGACTGACTGGAAACTGACTGACTGGAAACTGACTGGCTGGAAACTGACTGGCTGGAAACTGACTGTGTTGATCCAACTGGATTCAACAACTAGAACTGATTACCCTGGGGTCTGATTTCTGGAGCGGTTGTCCCTCTGGATGCAACCGGCTGACTTGAACTGCTATCAAGTGGAGGGGATTTCCTATTTCTTTCGGAAATCTGAACGGGCTAATTTTATGAGCATTAAGCTGTCTGTTATTCTCACGGAGATGGCGTGTCTCATTTCGAAACTTTACTAGCTTTCCGGCTGGGTAAATCTCCCATTGATTCCGGTTAAAAAAATCCATACCTAGTAGGATATCTGTCTGAAAGGTGGCGACTGTGTCCACTATACAACATTTCGCTGGGTATACCGCGTTTCCAACTTCTAAATATAATTCAATTTCTCCGTATGTAGGTATGGGTGTGCCCGTAACTCCTCTGAGTTGACAGAGGGTGCCTTAATTTCATATTTGTAATTGTACTCTCTAGTAATTCATCTACACATTGTTTCTTAATTAACGTCGCGTGTGCTCCTGTATCTAGGAGAGCAGTTAAATCTTGGTTATCAGTGCTACAATTTATTATTAAATCTAGGAGGTCCGCACCTATTATCCTGATGGGGAGTTTGTGTGTGTATCTGGGTTCATTACTGTAATTTAGGAGGGAGGAGGTTGAACTGCTGCCTCCAATGTAGGGTCTAAAAAAGGGCTCGAATTGTCTTCTATGGGGGACCTGGGTCATATTCTACGGGATCACCTACGCTGGAGGGTGTTCTTGAAAACTGTATCTGGGGAAAATGATTCTCTGCGGGTACTTCTACGTACCGAACTACCGACCTTGCTGATTGTACTGGGGTTTGTACGGGGTAATAATGTGATGACCCTGTGGTCGTAATCTATTTGGTTGCTGATTCGGCTGAGGCTGGGAATGGACTGGTTTCTGGGGATTGGGGGACTTTTGGGAACGTTGGTAGTTTGGTTTCTGAAAATGGGGCCTATACCCTGCAGGGGCTTTATCGGCACATTTTTGGCGATCGCCACGGCGATGACCATGTTCGTGACAGTGGGAGCAATAAGAGGGATAAGTGCACTGACTTATCATGTGCCCAAAGTTATCGTAGTTAAAACACTGTGGAGGAGGGCGTGTATTCTGGGTTTGGGGGGGGCTTGTTTCAGGGTGGTGTTCCCTGCATTGGCCTCGATTTATAGGGTTGCTGTTGTTGCTGTTGGTGTTGCCGTTGCTGCTGCTGAATGTAATGTACGGGGATTTCTCTACCTTTTCGGTAGTTCTGGTTTCCTAAATCTGGGTAATGTTCCCGTGTTTTATTTATAGCTACACTTACAGGTTTGTCATCATTTAAAAATTCTTGAAACATTTTTTTAGCTGCTCCGGGTAGGTTTTGGTAAATTGTCGTTGCCACTATAAGGTTTCTTTGTTTTGAGGTGAAAGTAATGCCACATGCATTTTCTGCGGCTCGGAGGGCTTCTCCTACGAGTTTGTGTGTTCGTGTAATAAAATTGTTTAAATCTTCGTGTTCCTCTTTCTTCCATTTAGCTTGGAAGACTGCTTCTAACGTGGCTAAGGGTTGTGCAAGTGTTATTTCTTTAAAAAATTCTAAGTTTTGTTTAAAATTGTCCCATGTTGTAGCTTCGCTAATTAATGGGACGTAGGTCACTCTGTCATGAGCACTCCCTTCTTTAGGGTCGATAAATCTTTTTGCTTCCCTAATTTTTATATCATCATCGGTGATGTTTTCGCGTAAGAAATGTTGCTCTAAAGACTCAATCCAAGGTCTTACGCGTGGTTCAACAAAGTGATTATCTATGGTTCCCTTAAAAATTAAAACAGTATGGGGAAGGTTTACTAGTCTACCTAAGTTAATGTATGCTGGGGCGGGGGTTTGAGACTGAGACATATTGGCTTGTTCTGGATCTGAAGTTTGTGTGTTTGGGAGTATGTTTGAAGGACGCGGAGTAGGTGGAAAAATGGGTGTAGGTAAACTTTCGATGTCAGAAAGCGCACTGTCTGAATCGCTCATATGTGAAGGTACTATTAATGTGTTCTAATTAGGTCTGATTGATCTATCTTAATTTATGGAATTATCACACTTAAGGGGTTTCCCTAACTACACTATCTAAAAAAATACACATTAAATAAATGCACAATAATTTGCCTAACTAGGTGAAAATTTGAAAAGATTGCAAAGAAAATAATAATAAAAAAATGTAAACAAGATTATCCTGGTACTATGCTTGGTACATTAAATAAAATTATACTATACTAACTATAATAGTGAAAATAACTGAAAATAACTCTCTGAAAATAACTGTGACAATAACTGTGAATTTTAACTTTGTGACATTAATTCTGTGACATTTAATTCTGTGACAGTAATTCTGTGAATTTTAACTGTTTCACTAAAAAATGTATCACTGGTGTATGGAATGTTCACTGTGTTTTTTGTTAATTCTGGCTCAATACTAAACATTAACTGTTAATAACACTGACTTTTCAAATGTTTAGAGATTATTTAAAAAAAAAAAGAGTTCTGTACTTAAAAAGATTCCTATGGCGAAATCCTTGGAGACGTGTCCTGAAGACGTGTCTTGCTGGCCACTTGTTCTTGGACGAAAACTAGGCGTGGAGAACTTGGAGTCGTGACACACCGGTTCAAGGATGAATGTGATGAACTAGAAGTCGTGACACACCGGTTCAAGGATGAATGTGACGAACTACAAGTCGTGACACGCCGGTCAACTGGTTGTTGGTTCTAGTTCCAGGGTCTGGAAGACTGGAAGAATCCTGGATGCAGAAGTTGTCAGTTGTTAGGATCCTGGTTGAAGGGTCGCCAGTTGTTAACCACTCCGTCTATGGCCTGGGTTGGTTCGAAGTCGACGGGGGTTCTAGTTAGGTGGCAGCAACGGATGTATTATTTGCAGTAGTTTTCTTTTATATTACTTTCCGAGTTCTTCTATAGTGGCTCGGAGGATTCAGGGAGGCTTACTATATTCTCTGAAGATTCCGGACTCTTCTTATCGCGTATCCGGAAAGTTTAATGACTAAGTTCTTCTGAAGAGAGCAAGGCTCGAAGGATAAGATAAAGACTATCTTTTACTGTAATTTACTGCTAAAATGTACAGGTAGTGCTCAGCCTCTGAATTAGCTTCTGAATAATATATGGAAGATTTTACTTGGGTTTATATACCCCAATACTGCTAACATCATTATTATTAAATGTTGAAAATAAAGTAAATCTTTTAACTGTGGTAAGATTTAAACGAATAAACAAGATATTTGAAGATGAAGCCATATTTTTATCTTAAACCGCGTATTTTCAGATCTGATGCTTCATGATCTGTCAAGTTAACTAAAAGTGGAAATTGAACTGTGCAACTTTACACTACAATATGCATACGAGTAAAAATTAAACGTTTAAGATTTACAATTAAATGCTTAGGCAAGACGTGACTTCATCTTTTATACGAAGAGAGAATGTATACAAAATATGAACAGTGCAAAGCTTAAGCAGGATTCATTATTAAGCGAAATCTAAAAAAAATAATTAAGAGATTTTAAAAAGACAAGTCACCAATTATTTGGCAAAGTAGAAAGCAAATCAAAAATTTTATCCAAACTCGCGTTGGGCGATTTTGGTCCTTATGTAAAAATGAATACACACACTTGATTATAGGCATTATATAAAGTTAAATATATACGAATATACAGGATTATATAAATACATGAACCATATAACACATGAATTTTAAAATGGATACAAGAACTATATAAATGAATACAAGAATTACATGACGAATAAGATAGTATAGGAATATGGGAATTATTTATGATTCATTTTTACACACACATATATATATATATATATATATATATATATATATATATATATATATATATATATATATATATATACTGTGTGTGTGTGTATATATATATATACGTATATATATATATATATATATATATATATATATATATATATGAAAATTATTTCATGACAGTAACACGTGAAAAACATTTATGATGAATAAAACCATAAAGGAAAGGAAACACAGAGTGGTGCTCAAGCGCTTTCGTCTAATGCGGGGGTTCTTAACCTTTTTTTTTAAGTGAGCAAATTTTTGACACTTAATTACAGAGTGAGCAACATATATAAAAAAAGCCTTTAACTTAAACTTAAAGTTTAAATTAGATAAATATTTAACTATTTAAATATTTCTTTAAACGCATGCAAACTTCATAATAGTTAATTGAAATTTTTAGGTATATTAAAAAACATTAATAAGTTCTAATTCTGCAGCTGCTATTTCCTCTTGTTTGAAAATTTGTGTCAGATCATCAATCTCGAAATTTATGTAGTTTGTCAATAATTGAAAGTTTGGTAGATGCCCTTTTAAGTGTTTGAACCTCTCTTCGAACTCGTCACTAATGTTTTCGAGTGCTTTTACTACGAGTGATGGACAGTTGCTAGCAGTTTCAGCCAAACATTTTTTAAGTTCAGGAAAATGATTAAGATTCTCCTTAGAAACTTGGCTCTGAAAATTTTTTTTTTTTTTTATATCCCGTAATTTCCTCATATAAGGCAACAACAAAATTATTTTCTCCTTGCAACCTCAGATTTAAGTCGTTTAAATGGCTAAAAATGTCGACCATGAATGAAAATGTTATCTTGAAGTCAGCAGTAAAAATTTCAGGAAAAATATTATCCTTTTTGCTTTGCATTAGAAAAGCAGGCTTTGTTCGTGAGCGAAGAGCAACATGTTGCTCGCGAGCGACAGGTTAAGAACCCCTGATCTAATGAGTGGTCCTGAGAATGTCATTAGGCGAAAACGCTTGAGCACCACTCTGTGTTTCTTTTCCTTCGTGGTTTTATTCATTATATATATATATATATATATATATATATATATATATATATATATATATACACAGTGCTTAATTTGTAAATGAAAAAGAAGTGGAACGCAAGTGAAGCCCTCACAGTTAGGGGTTCTGGGTGAGTGCTGTAAGCTCCCCCAGCGGGGTCCGGGGCGGCGCCCCGGAAACCAACACATTTTAAGCGCTTTTTCTGCGAAAACTGCGCAACATGCAAATGAAAGTTCTTCGAATACAGTATTATTTTAAAGAAAAAGTTAGACTCTGATTGCAACATCTAAGTGAAATGTTATTTCATCTAAGTGAAACAAAATATTAAATGTATTTGAAACAAAATAAAATTGCTTTACTTACATGCTATTGCTATATATAGCAAGTTGATAGAATAAACACATTAATTTCCACACACACACACACACACTCCAAACTTCTTTCTGCTTGATCGACTAGTTTTCGCTTTCTACTGCCTGTATTTCGTTGGATTTTAAATTACGAAATTACGTTGCTGACCTTTTTATTAAAATAAAAACTTTTTTTTAATTAGGTTTTAAAATAAAAGTATCCGAACGGCGTTCCGGAGCGTTCCGTCACAAATTGAGCACTGTGCATATATATATATATATATATATATATATATATATATATATATTATAATATATATATATATATATATATATATATATATATATATATATATATATATACATTACAACTGCAAACACGCAGTATAATTAACGTAAAGAACGACGCTTTGTATAGGAGAATTAGCCGCGCAAGATGAGAGCGAAAGAACGAAACAAATGAAAAAATGAGGTAACCACCCGGGAATCGAACCCGGGATCTTCCGATTGCCGGTCAGATATGATAACCATTACACCATTACCAGGCCCGTGGTGTAATGGTTATCATATCTGACCGGCAATCGGAAGATCCCGGGTTTGATTCCCGGGTGGTTACCTCATTTTTTCATTTGTTTCGTTCTTTCGCTCTCATCTTGCGCGGCTAATTCTCCTATACAAAGCGTCGTTCTTTATGTTATATATATACAGTATATATATATATTAATATAGAGTTTATATATATATATATATGTATATATGTTCAGGTCCATCCTGAACCGTCGTTCAAACTCAACAACTCAACAAAAGTAAGTATATACTGTGTATATATCGGGTGGCCCAAAAAAAAGTTCTCATTTTTCAACTAGTCATATCTCAATAACCCGTGGACCTATATAGACGATATTTTAACCCAATTTACACCAAAGCCTTGTCTCACTATGATTAAAATTTGAAAACGATATCATTTATGCTTTTCTCACAATTTAGAAAATAAAAACTCGTGTCAAAAAAACAAATATCATGAATATTTTATTTATTTTAGCCAATTAAATGATCGATTGGACCACCGTCCTGTTGACAAACTAATCGGAGTCTCTTCTTCCACACAGAGATGCTTCGTTGCACCTCATTATTGTCAATTTCCTGCCATGATTGTAGTATTTTGTCCTTTAATTCACGTTCAGTAAATTTTTCGCGCTGCCCACGATAAACTTTCTCTTTCAGCAACTCCCAAATCGAATAATCCATTGGGTTACAGTCCGGGCTTTGAGGCGGCCACTCATTCTTGGTAATGAATTTGTGCGTATTATCATTCAGAAATGCCTGTGTGGCCTTGCTTGTATGTGACGGTGCCCCATCTTGTTGAAAACAAATATCATTTTCTGGATAGAGACAACGGCAGTCTGGCAACAACTTTGTGTTTAAAAGTTCCATGTAATTTACGGAATTCACTTTCGTCGTTTCGGTATCAATAAAATGAACGTCAGTTTTACCGTTCCAAGAAACGCCTGCAGATATCATCACTTTTTTTGAAAATCGCGATGTCTCATGATACAGTCTATTCACAGTAATATCGCGTTTTCGACCACGTCCGTAGACAACGTCATTTTGAGGATTTCGTGGAATTTCTAGTGTAAAATCCTTCTCATCCGTGAACACTATCTTCTTAACACCATCAACTGAAAATTTATTAAGCAACTGTCTGCACCTTGTTTTTCTTTTATCCTTCACATTTTCGTTTTTCTAGATGCGGGAATCCTTTTGAATGGTTTCAGGTTCAGCGATTTTACTACACGTTGCACAGAACTCCTACCAATACTCAGATTTTTGGCAATTGTCCGTTGCAATAAATGAGTCCCTGGTTCATTTTCTTGAGAGCAGATTTTATCATTTATGTAATCCACGTTTTCTGGTGTTGTTGCTGTTTTTGACCTGCCACTTCCTGGTTTCCTGGTGGTGGTTCCTGTATCGCGAAGCTTCTTCAACAGTTTGTCTAGTGTACGTCTCTTCCAACCTCTCCCTGGAAACTCTCGTATTAATCTTCCACTCTTCCATCCTTTGTCAATGTAGCAAGCTTTAATGAGAGCACAGTCTTCTTCTGACAACGTCATGATTGCGACTGAAGGACTGAAGGATATGTAGTCTGTAAGCTCGTAAACTCTGAAACGGGCGTAGCCTACGCATGGCCTAAAATTCGCCAAAAGGCCGAGCATAGACTACAATCGATATTTGTTTTTTTTTACACGTTTTTATTTTCTAAATTGTGAGAAAAGCATAAATTATATCGTTTTCAAATTTTAACCATAGTGAGACAAGACTTTGGTGTAAATTGTGTTAAAATATTGTCTATATAGGTCCACGGGTTACTGAGATATGACTAGTTGAAAAATGAGAACTTTTTTGGGGGCCACCCGATATATATATATATATAATATTTAGGAGAAATCCAATGACAAGGAGAAATGTAAATGCCATGAAAAGTCTTCTTTAATGCGCAACGTTTCGAGCAATACGCTCATCTTCAGGCTGTTTAATAACAATGTGAAATTGTAGGTAGGTAGCTTTTTCTCAGCGAAGGATCGAACCCCTGACTCGTTGCGTAGCGGTGTTGTATATTTATTTACCTGCCCCAGGTGTCTCCTTGGGAATTACATCGGCAGCACTGTTCGCTCTCTCAGGGCTAGATTTTATTCGCATATGGGAATAAGTGGCCGAACAGGTAAAATTTTAAAAACTAAGGAAGCCTCGAGTATTCGTGAACACAGCATTAAATGCAAAATTGATGTCACTTTAGACAATTTTAAAATTCTTGGTTGTAATACTTGTCCCAACTCACTAAGAATTTTAGAATCCCTTTTCATTAAAGCATTGTCCCCTAGTCTGAATGTTGACTCATCGGCCGTCCCTCTCAATTTGCTATGATCCCTCCTCCTTCCCCAATTCCTTATAATCCCTCCTTCCCTAATCGCCCTCGCCATCCTTCGTGTTTCCCGTTCTTTGCCTCTGCTCAAATTAGTCAGCCTCGGATACTGCAGTGTAAGGTAGATAGCTCCATTGTTCCAGTGTACTATTGGTAATTTTTCCAGTGTATTAATTTCACATTTACTACATGTATTTAAAAATAACTTCTTAATTTTTATATGTAAATCTGTATAACTTAGAATTTAACCCTCTTTTCTCAGTCTTTAAAATTTGTCTTTACGAATAGGTTATAGAAATTTTCTGTTTTGTTTTTCATTCAATATTGATTTTAATTTCACATTGTTATTAAACAGCCTGAAGATGAGCGTATTGCTCGAAACGTTGCGCATTAAAGAAGACTTTTCATGGCATTTACATTTCTCCTTGTCATTGGATTTCTCCTAAATATTAGATTGAAGCTCTGTAGAAGCAACCCGCATGATTATATATATATATATATATATATATATACAGTATATATATATATATATACATACTGTGTATATTTAGTGGTGGATCGGATTTCCGCATCCGCATCTGCAGATATCCACATCATTTTAAACATCCGCATTCGCACTTCTGACTGCGGATGTTATGCGGATATTACCTATAATAAATTATGCAATTTACAATTAAATTAGCTTATAAACTAGCTTATAAGGCCCAGTCATGCACATTTCATTTAAAGTATTAATTAATTATTAATGCACAAACAAATATATAAACCTCAAAATCTAAATACCTGGTAACACAGAAAATTGAATGAAACTTGTTTCATTGAATTTTCTGTGGCTGAAACTCTTGAGAAAGTTACTATTTTTACCATAATGAAAACATTAATATTAATTTTAATTCTTATGCATTGCCTGCCATAATAGTAATATCACGAAATTTGAAAAATTATGTCATATATTCATAATTCTATATTATATTGATAGATTAACTAAATATCCGCATCCGCATCCGCGGATATTGAAATTAAAGATCCGCATCCGCAGATGTTGAAAAACTGAAATCCGGTCCACCACTACACACACTGTATATACATATACTTTATATATATATATATATATATATATATATATATATATATATACATATACATATATATACACTTTATATACATATACTATATATATATATATATATATATATATATATATATTACACACATATATCGTGTATACGTATATATATATATATATATATATATATATATACACCTTGAACCTTATGTTGTTTCGTGCGTTGGTCTCTCCTCACACGGAGGTCAAGCTGGTGGCCCAGCCTCTAGGTCTGGCTTGGTGAAGGAGCGAGATGCTTTCATCGTACATAGCCAGGCACGCCCGGCTCATCTGCTACCGTCCTGAGCCAAGCATCCAGTCTTCTCTTGAAGACTTCAACTTTGACCCCCGTTACATTTCTGAGGTCCTTTGGAAGCTGGTTGAATTGTGTGTGTGTGTGTATATATATATACAGGGTGGGGCACGGGAACCAAGTGTTTTTGGAATAATCAGGAAAATTATATTTATTTTTGGAAAGAAAATATATTGGTAGAACAACATTCGTAAGAACATAGCATTTCATGTCAGAATAATCATGTACCGAAAATTATATCTGGCATATGATGTCCTTGGCCGTCGACGCATTGTTGAAGGCGTTTACGAAAATTGGCCTCCACTCTTCCCAGCAGGTCTCTGTTGATTTGGATGATTTGTTGACGGATCGCTTCCTTCAATGCATCTAATGTACGGGGCTTGTCCTCGTAGACACGTGACTTGAGGTACCCCCATAGAAAGAAGTCACATGTGGACAAGTCAGGGGACCGAGGGGGCCATGCAATGTCACCAAATCTCGAAATGAGATGGTTGGGAAACAGGGGGCGAAGAACAGCCATTGACGCTCTGGCGGTGTGTGGCGTGGCCCCATCTTGCTGAAACCACAAATGTCGACGAGCAATACGCTTTCTTCGTAACTCAGGGATGAAAAAGGTGTTCACCATCTCAATGTAACGCCCAGATGTTATGGTAACGGTAACCCCATTTTGTTCGAAGAAATAGGGACCGATGACGCCAAACTTTCCCACCGCGCACCAAACTGTAACCTTAGGGCTATGCAGCGGTTTTTCATGGAGTTGTCGCGGATTTTCAGCAGCCCAATACCGACAGTTTTGATTGTTGACGGCCCCATTAAGGTGGAAATGGGCTTCATCACTCATTACCACCATCATGTTTTCATTCTGCTCATAAAGTGCAAGCATTTCCTGTGCAAAATTCAGTCGTTGGGGGCAATCGTTTACATTCAATTCCTGCACCATCGCTAACTTGTATGGGTGAAAATGTAATTCTTCATGCAAAATCCGTCTAACAGTACGATTGCTGATTCCGAGTGCAGCTGAATGTCTCCGAGCAGAGCGGCCTGGGCTTTGCAACATCGCTTGTCTGACCCTTTCAACGTTCTCTGGAGTACGCACAGTGCGTTGCGGCCCCTTCGGTTTTGTTTTCATTATTGAGCCTCCTGTTCGAAGATTGTTAACCCAACGTAAGATTGTGTCACGAGCGGGAACAGAGTCATTTCGATGAATGTTGAATCTGCGGCGAAACGCACGCTGAACTGCTGTCACTGACTCGCCACTCCTAACAAAATGATCATACGCGAACATGCGGTGTTCTAACGTCCACTGCTCCATGATGGCACCTGAAAGATAAAGGTGAGTGTTAGTTAAAGTTAAATGCTATGAACCCAGGAATGGAATGCTACCTACCGCACGCCCCTCCCATTCCTAATGGCCGATTACTAGCTATTCAAAAAACACTTGATTCCCGTGCCCCACCCTGTATATATATATACACACACGTGATCAACGTGCTCAACACGTGCTCAACACGTGCTCAACACAGTCTAATGCAAAGAATTAAAAAATCAACCAACCCGATCATCCAAGCTATCCATGAGTCCTGCCATTTATCCTCTAAAGTCTAAGCTATGGACTTCTTGGTACGAAAATGTCTGTCTGTAGCTCCACTTAACTTCGACAGTGCAGTATTATTTCTAATCAATTGTATATATTTCTATCTTTAGTATATGAACTGTCATTGTATTAATAATATTTGTTATATGGACTATCACTGGTCTGCGTTTGAAAAAAAAATTCCTGAGGTCAAGGTTTTTTTAGTTGTTCTTTTATAATTTTTGCATGCTGAATTAAAAAATGTAACTCATTTTGCTGAATCAGGTCTGGTTTTTATGCTATCTCAATTTTAAAAAAATAGATAATTCGAAAATAATCGTTATGAAATTAGCAAGTTTATTTTTTTAAAACGGACTTAAATTGACAGAAAATGTACAAAGTATATAAAAAATGGTACACGATACAGTTAATGTGGACGAAAGGGCTTTCTCAAAGACTTTCGTCTGTGTTCCACAGCTGGAACGTCTCTCTTGAGGCATCAGCAGTAGTCCGCGAGCATGTTCACATCCCAGGGGCCCTGGTACCTCTCTTCCATCACTCGAATATCCTGGTGGAAGCGCTCTCCTTGCTCCTCGCTGACATCACCGCAGTTGTCCGGAAAGTAGTCTAAATGCGAGCTGAGAAAATGCATCTTTATGGACATACGTGCACCAAGAGCCTGGAAGCTCTGCAGGGGCTCCTCAACAACACGTTCGTACTCTGGACTTCGGTGGTTGCCCAGAAAATTCGTGAAAATGGATTTGAATGCGAGCCAGACATTGATCTCATTGTCCTCCAGACTTTCGTCGAATTGAGCATCTTTCATTAGCTCCTTGATCTGAGGGCCGTTAAAAATACCTGCTTTCAGTTTGCCCTCACTGACGCGTGGAAATTTCTGATTCAGGAAAGCGAAAGCTTGGCTTTCTTTGTTGAGTGCTCTGACGAAATTCTTCATAAGTCCGAGCTTGATGTGCAGCGGCGGAAGTAGAATCATCTGCGGATTCACGAGAGCGTATGACAGAACGTTGTGCGAACCTGGTTCCAGGCCACGTCTTGCTGGCCAGCCGCGTTGTACGTAGTGTTGCTTGTCTGCTCGGCTGTCCCACAGACAGAGAAAACAGGGGTATTTGGTGTAGCCGCCTTGTAGACCCAGCACTAGGGCTATAACCTATAAAAAAAAAAATATATATATAAGTAAAAATGAACAATGAATAATCCATATTCATTTTTACATGAGAAACCAAAATCGCCTAAGCGAGTTTTGGATAGAATTTCGATTTGTACTTCTTTATTCATTACTGTATTTCTCTAATTCATTTTTTCTAATAATGACTTATACACTATGACGTCATAAAATAACTTAATTCTCTCTACGTTTCCCATACCTTGTACACTGAATCACGTGCTTAGTATTTGGACATCTTCCGTATTCAATGTATGGTAAATTCTTTAATAATAATGTTGTGGTGTTATGTAGTATAAATATTATTATTCAACCATATTCATCTATACGTCTTTTACTCGTGTCAGTCTATGAAATGCAAAACTTTATGCATTCGTTCGAAAACGCACAAATACGTTCTCGTATTATTTTTTTAATTTTTATTTTTAATTATATCACCTCCCGCAATGAACTCGAAAATGCTGAGATAAGTGATCATATTCCGCTAACTACGGCAGAAGCGAACGCTTCTAAGATAAAAATCTCCTTTCGCTCTGATTCAAATTTATAACATATTATAACATAATATAACATATTATGTTGTATATAAATACATACCGTATGTGCCCATGTACTTTGTATTATATTTCTAACATCTTAATTGTCTATTAATATGAAACACTGTAAAAAACAAAACAAAGTTATAGTAACTGTTTAATTATAATTAACTGTAATACTTTAATTTAATATAATGTAATGTACTTTAATGAAACTGTACTTAATGATGTAATGTACTAAATGACGTAGTCAATGTACTTTAATGGAATTGTAGTTAACGATAATAAATTAATTAATTGGTAATTATAATCATAGTTATAGTAGACCAAAATTACACTGTACTCAATGTCCGACCCGACATTATGTCGCCATAAGGAATGTAGACTCGGCGATACTGTTATATTTTTTTTTATTATTATTTTTCCGTTGGGATAAATTTTGATGTGCTTTCTACTTTGCCAAATAATTGATGACTTGTTCTTTTTAAAAATTTCTTAATCATTTTTAGATTTAGCTTAATAATGAATCCTGAGTAACTTTTGCCATGTCTTGTTTTGTATACATTCTCTCTTCGTTATAAAAGATGAAGTCATGTCTTGCCTAAGCATTTAATTGTAAATCTTAAACTTTAATTTTTACTCATATGCATATTTTAGTGTAAAGATGCATAGTTCAATTTCCACTTTAATTAACTTGGCAGATCATGATAACATCAGATCTGAAAATACGAAATTTAAGATAAAAATATGGCTTCATCTTCAAATATCTTGTTTATTCGTTTAAACTTTACCACAGCTAAAAGATTTACTTTATTTTCAAATATTGTGCAAAAATAATGCAGCCTCTTCAACATTTAATAATGATGATGTTAGTAGAATCGGGGTATATAAACCTCACCAATTTCTTCCATGTTTATTCTGATTCCAACTACGAGGCTGAGCATTACCTGTAACAGTTTAGGAGTAAAACACAGTAAGAAAAAGTCTTTATCTTCTCCTTCGAGCCGTGCTCTCTTCAGAAAACTTAGTCATTAGAATCTCCCGATAAGTTACAAGAAGAATCTGGGAGAAACCTCAAAGAATTTAATAAGCCTCTCAGAATCCTCCGAGCCACTAAAGAAGAACTCGGAGAGTAGTATAGAAGAAACTACTGCAAGTAACAGGTCCGTTGCTGCCTCCTAACCAGAACCCCCGTTCTGAGCATTACCTGTAACAGTTTAGGAGTAAAACACAGTAAGAAAAAGTCTTTATCTTCTCCTTCGAGCCGTGCTCTCTTCAGAAAACTTAGTCATTAGAATCTCCCGATAAGTTACAAGAAGAATCTGGGAGAAACTCAAAGAATTTAATAAGCCTCTCAGAATCCTCCGAGCCACTAAAGAAGAACTCGGAGAGTAGTATAGAAGAAACTACTGCAAGTAACAGGTCCGTTGCTGCCTCCTAACCAGAACCCCCGTCGACTTCGAACCAACCCAGGGCCATAGACGGAGGGGTTAACATATATATATATTTATATATATTTGTATTTTTTTTTTGTAGACACGAACATACCTTTAGGTCTTCGCATATCATCCAATTGTGATGTTTGTACTTCAAAGCAGTTAGCAAAAGCTCCATGTTACTATAACTTTCAGTCATCTGCACCGAATGACCCACCGGAACAGACGCGACCTTGTTACCATTGTAGAGTAGTACTGCTTTCAAGCTTCTGCTTGAGGAGTCGATGAAGGGCCGCCATGAGGCCGTTGACGTTGTTACAGTAAACAGCGAAGCTTCTTCGTCCAACGTGAAATATTCTCGAAACTCTTCTTCGCGGCTGCGATACCAGAAGAATGTTGTTTCTGGAGTTAACAAACGATTTTCGCGAAGACGTGACCCTAGCAACTGAGCAGATTCTTTGGACAAGCACAAATCTCTTGTCAAATCGTTCAACTCAGCTTGGCTCAAGAGTTTGGGTTGACTTGTCTCGGCAGTAGGTTGGTATGTACCAGATATGTCACCGTCATCCATTTCTTCATCTTAGTCGGACGACGAATCAAAGTTGTCGGGCGGTGTTGGAATTGGAATTTCTGGTCCATGAGGCACTGGCTTTATGGCAGATGGCACGTCTGGATACTTTACGCGTTGCTTGTTTTTTCGATTTATGCCTAAAAGGAAACAGATAAAGACAGATAAAGATAAGATAAAGACATATCTCATATATTGTCAGGCATATTTTTGTAAGTATAAAATGAAATTCATACTAAATTCATACTAACTTACCTTGTAGGTTTGTCATACAGAAATAACAGTCAGTAGTATGATCTCTTCCTTCCCTCCACACCATTGGGACATTAAAAGGTAGACACTCTACCTTCTTGTGGCTCCAGCGCCGCAGACTTTCAACGCACGTTTTGCAGCATATGTGAGGGGCAAAGGCTTTGTCCTGGTCACCAAGTTTAACTCCAAAGTAGGCGTGATAGCTTTTCCTCACAAAATGTGTGATGTTTGACTGCCGGTCTGACATAGTGACTTTACCACAGATGTAACAGAACCTGTTTGGGTCATTCTTGCACATTCTATTCATGCTGAAAAACAGTAATGACAATCGTAATTAGAAATAAGTTGTGGCTGTTTATTATATAGAGCTTGGCTAACACTTGGCTAAAATGTAAGTCTGTTTAAAAAAAATAAACTTGCTTATTTCATAACGATTATCTAATTTTTTTAAAATTGAGATAAAATAAAAACCTGACCTGATTGAGCAAAATGAGTTACATTTTTGAATTCAGCATGCAAAACTTATAAAAGAACAACTAAAAAAACCTTCACCTCAAAAATGACGCAGACCAGTGAGCTATAGTCTGCCAATAAACCTTTTCATTTCTTTTCATTTCATTTCATATATATATATATATATATATATATATATATATATATATATAGTGTATATATATATATATATATATTTATATATACAGTATATTATATATATATATATATATATATATATATATATATATATATATATATATATATATATATAACTGCAAACACGCAGTATAATTAACGTAAAGAACGACGCTTGTATAGGAGATATTCCGCGCAAGATGAGAGAGAGAGAACGAAACAAATGAAAAAATGAGGTAACCAACCGGGAATCGAACCCGGGATCTTCCGATTGCCGGTCAGATATGATAACCACTACACCATGGGCCTCACTCATTCAAATGCCGTAATTCTTCTACATACGCGCAGAAACCAATGCCCCAAGGGGGCACCTCCCGCATGCCGTAACATTATATACATTTAACTGCAAACACGCAGTATAATTAACGTAAAGAACGACGCTTGTATAGGAGATATTCCGCGCAAGATGAGAGAGAGAGAACGAAACAAATGAAAAAATGAGGTAACGTCGTTCTTTACGTTAATTATACTGCGTGTTTGCAGTTAAATGTATATAATGTTACGGCATGCGGGAGGTGCCCCCTTGGGGCATTGGTTTCTGCGCGTATGTTGAAGAATAACGGCATTTGAATGAGTGAGGCCCATGGTGTAGTGGTTATCATATCTGACCGGCAATCGGAAGATCCCGGGTTCGATTCCCGGGTGGTTACCTCATTTTTTCATTTGTTTCGTTCTCTCTCTCTCATCTTGCGCGGAATATCTCCTATACAAGCGTCGTTCTTTACGTTAATTATACTGCGTGTTTGCAGTTAAATGTATATAATGTTACGGCATGCGGGAGGTGCCCCCTTGGGGCATTGGTTTCTGCGCGTATGTAGAAGAATTACGGCATTTGAATGAGTGAGGCCCATGGTGTAGTGGTTATCATATCTGACCGGCAATCGGAAGATCCCGGGTGGTTACCTCATTTTTTCATTTGTTTCGTTCTCTCTCTCATCTTGCGCGGAATATCTCCTATACAAGCGTCGTTCTTTACGATATATATATATATATATATATATACTGTGTATGTTATAATGTTTCAGACCAACAAGACCCTTAGGATCCACTCATGGCTGGTCTACCTAACTGTGTTCGTAATTGTGTATTGTGCATGTCCTCCGTGGGGGCGGAGGGGACCTACAATTTTCCGTGGGTTCCGAACCACAAAGCCTTAATTTTACTACCTTAAACTATACCCAATCTATCAACATATGCGTCTAATCGATTTTTAAACATGTTTATGGACGTGCTACTAATTACTTCTACCGCAAACTATTCCAGATATTTACTATTCTATGCATATAAAAGTTTTTGGCAACTGCTGTCTCGAACCTTCTACTTGTCAACTTACACCCATTATTTCTAGTTCTATTATATTGAGATATTTCGAAAAAGCTATCTCTTTTTACGTTATCGAACCCATCCATAATTTTGAAAACCTGGATTAGATCACCCCTCAACCTCCTAGTCTCGAGTCTAGTCAATTTTAACTCCTTAAGCCTTGCTTGTACGACTTCGACCTAAGCGACGGAATCATCTTTGTTGTTCGTCTTTGAACTCTTTCGATTTTGTCTATAGCTTTTCGCATATGCGGATTCCAAAATTGGACCGCGTACTCCAAATGGGGTCTAACTAATGATTTATAAAGAGGAACTATAATATCGCGCGATTTGTACTCAAAATTCCGAGCTATAAAACCTAACACTTTGTTCGCTTTATTGACCGCTGCTGTACTTTGTTTCGCTATTTTTAAATCACCAATGACTATAAATCCTAAATCTTTTTCCTGCTCTACGCTTGCTAACTCCTTCCCTGACATACTATACGCAAAATTACCGTTACGCGAACTTATATGTAAAATTTTGCATTTATCGACGTTAAATCTCATTTGCCATGTGACTGACCAATCAACGATTTTATTCAGATCTTCCTAGATTTTACCTCTATCTTCGTCATTAATCGTCCTACCACCCAGCTTCATGTCATACGCAAACTTTGAAACTGTACTGACTAGGCCGACATCTAAATCGTTAATATATATAAGAAAAAGCAAGCGGCCCAATACAGAACCCTGAGGAACGCCGCTCGCCACATTAGCCCAACACGACTCCGCTCCATCAACGACCACCCTCTGTTTCCTACCTCGCAACCACTCTTCTATCCAATTTCTTACTACACCCCTGATTCCATGAGCCTTAGTTTTTTCAATGAGTCTTTTGTGTGGCACGGTGTCAAACGCTTTTTGAAAATCTAAATACATTACATCAACCGCCCGATGACTATCGTAAACGTCAACCACGCTTTGAAAAAATCTAAAAGATTAGTTAAGCAAGATTTGTTTCGCCTGAAACCGTGCTGCGTATTTCTAACTAAATTATGCACTTCTAAGTGTTCGACAATACGATCCCTAATTATTGATTCCAGTAGCTTACCTACAACAGACGTTAAACTGATTGGCCTATAATTTCACACCGCACTTTTATCGCCTTTCTTAAAGATAGGTGTTACATTTGCTAACTTGAAATTATCTGGTACGCACCCCTCAGAAATAGACGCATTAAATCTTTGTTCGCGGCACAACAATGCTTTTTTTTAATTCTTTTAGTTATATGGGATATATGGAATCCGGCCCCTGTGATTTACGCATTTTCATTTTATCAATATAGCGCATTACCTCCCATTCACTAACCACAATATTATCCAAAATATTAACATTATCAAAAGGTATTATGTCTATGACCGTAGGGATATTCGTTACATCTTCTCTTATAAAAATGACGTAAAAAATTCGTTTAGCAAGGTAGCAATTTCCTTGTTTTCAGAAACCAGCTCTCCGTTAACATTTTTCAACGGCCCCAAGACACTTTTTACTGGATTTCTATTGTTGACATATTGAAAGAATCGCTTGAGGTTTTCTTTACCTTCACGAGCGATGGAGATTTCAAATTCGCGCTTGGACTTTTTTATTACACTTTTCGCTTCACGCCTTAGAGATATGTAGTTGTTTCGTAACGACATATTGTCTTTATCGCACTTATGTAGCCTATAAGCCCTATCTCTACTCTTTACAGTATCTCCTACTCTAGACGTAAACCACAAGGGTTTGTTGTTTACTTTCACACGCTTAATTTTGTACGGTACACATTCCTCATTTATAGTCCTAAATACTGTTTCAAACGATTCCCATATTAGTTTTGCGTTGGAGATCCCCATTACGTTTTACCAGTTAACGTGTGACAATTCATTTCTAAATTTACAAAAGTCTGCGTGCTGGAAGTTAGGAATTTTAGTCGAGTTAGCTGGTTTCGAGTGACTTACTAAGAGGACAAACTCTACCATATTGTGATCGCTATTGCTTAACGGTTCTATTACTTGAAGATCCGTGATTAGCCTATCATCCGAAGTTATTACTAAATCCAAAATACGGTCCAACCTCGTAGGTTCCCCAACCTTTTGAATAAGAAAGCTATCCTCGAGAAAATTAACTAAACGATTACCTTCCGCGTCTCCCTGCATTGTATCGTAATTCTATCTGTTCTGGAATTGTGTGCTTTACTTCTATAACGTTCGCAATATTATCTTTGATATACAACATAACACCGCCGCCTCGCCTACCTATTCTGTTTTTAACAAAAAGTCTATAACCTCTCATTTGATACTCCCCTACAAAGTCACGTGTTTCAGTGCTGAGCCACGATTCATTTATCGCAATTAAGTCATAGTCTTTACAAGCAATTAAAGAAAAAAATTCATTTATTTTATTGCGTAGGCTACGAGCATTTAAGGATAGAACCTTCAAATGTTTGTAATTGCGTTTTATATATATATATATATATATATATATATATATATATATATATTAACTTAACTGTTCAGGTCACCCTCGCTTTATGCTGGGTTGCGTTCCAAAAAAGTTTGCATAAAGCGAGTTCGCATAAAGTGAGCCATTTATTACTTGTATTTAATAGGAATGCGTTCCAGGACCTCTACTGATCCCCCCAAAAACTTTTCTAACACTCTTTCACAACAAATCCAATGAAAATCACCTAATAAAATAAAACAATTATCTGACATTATATATAAAAAAAAACATTAAAAGAAATAATAACAGCTTCTAAGAAATTAGGTGTGCTGTATCGCCTCCACAATTTCTTCACCCCTGCTCAGTTGCTCAGTTGCCCCTGTATGGAGTATGCTTCTCATGTATGGGGTGGTTCAGCCCACACAGCCATACTTGACCTGAAGAATTCAAAATCTTTCGGTCTCATCAATTCCCTGCCTCTTACTGACTGTCTTCACTCCCTCTCTCTTCGCCGCAATGTTGTCTCACTCTCTTTACTATCGCTATTATAACGGACACTGCTCTTCTGAACTCTCTAACTGCATGTCTCCTCCTTTAAGGAGAACACGCAACACCAGACTTTCAATACCTTCTCATTCTTTTTTTGTCCAACTCTCTAACACAACAGTTAATTGGTATTTTCAATCTTTCATCTACTCAACCGGTGAACTCTGGAACAATCTTCCTCAATCCACATTTCCCCATGTCTATGACATCCAATCTTTCAAGCGCAGAGTGTATTCTTTTCCTACTTGGGGGGGGGAGAGGTCACTTTTGTGGGCATTCGCCCTTCGCTCCTCCTTCCTGCATAAAAAAAGGTATTTTCTTGAACATTCATTGCACTAAAGTCAACAGTAATGGCAAATCCACACACTACAAGATGAGAGCGAGTAGCGTAAGTCCACACCCAACAATAGACAATGCGACGCTAAGTGAGGGAGATTGAGGAAGCGACCCTAGTCTTGGGTATTTTACTCTAAAATGGAAGCACTGGAAAGCGTGCGAGCTGCGTCACCGCTCCACCCATACCAACTGCACAGCGGAGTCCGCGCTTGCCTACATTGGTCACACAAGCTTCGCACATCCAACCCGGCCAGTCGCATAATTGCGAATTTTTCTCGCACAAAGCGAGAGTGGTAAAAGGAGGGTCGTCGCATAATAGCGAAATCGTATTAAGAGAAGTCGCATAAAGCGAGGGCGACCTGTCCGTTATATAAGTTAGTAATGCGACTATAAATATAAAGTACATTATTAGTCTTTGTAATGCCTGACGATTTTATTCAGTTTTATACGTGTCTTATTTTTATTTCTCATTTTGTCATAATTTTTAGTTTTTAAATTTATTATTGATTTTTCTTATCGTTTATTATCTTCAAGAATATTGTACTATTTTATGGGATTTGTATCCTGCCAATAAATTTTACCATTATTATTATCGTCATCATTATCATCATTATGTAAGAAAAACCTCTAGCTACATAAAATGGTTTATCCTTCGCGAGTATTCCAAGCACAGGCGATCTAGTAGGGGTTCGTTACCCGTCCACGTCACGTCTTTTGGTCTCCATAACAATTGGGAATCTAGAGCATTATTGTAAGTAAACCTGTCGGTTCTCGTCCTATTCTAAGATGCTGAATTAGTGACAAAAAGAATAGTTTATTCTTGGGAATCTCGCGTCCATGGGAGGTGTGAGTTCTTTATGTATGTACTGAGAATATATATGCTACAGATGATGCTGGAGTAAATCATACTTACCCATTACCCATATACTCGGAGAGAATGTAAACATATTTATTTTTAAAAGGAATGCGAACAATTTTGCTCACCTTTGATCTTATTAAATGGGCATGTTGTATATCTTTAAAAGAGACTATTTTAGCATTTCCACGGTAACCATTAAAAATATATTTGTCGGTATACATTAATTACAGTTTTATTACTCATATAGCCAATCATCCGAACAGCAAATTTAACAGTGTATGAATAGAACCTCGTTTTATAGACCGAAGTTTCGCCAATGCTTCAGTATGGCCGGTAAGTAATGTTCTAAACGCAATCGTATTTCAAATGATAATGCTATTTGCAACTCTTTAATTACGCTAACAACTCGAATCTCCATAACTACGACACTAGCCGTTCAGAGTCGACAAAGTTTTAATTAAGCTCTTACATTTTCTCAACTCGAATTGTAAGAATTATTAATGTAACTCTAAAATTAAGTTATTTACCCCTGCAAACCAAACAGCTGTTGGTTGTAATATCGCTTTCTCGATTCAAAGACGACAAACTCTCGTGTTGCAAAAGAGCGATTTCAGCATAAAAAACGTCATTTTCTATTAAAGTTTCTGTTTTGTGTAAGTTCGGTTTTACTTTTATTATTTGAAATGAAAGGAATTCGTGGAAAAATATTTTTTCAGTTTGTTTACACGCTTTTTATTGAACGACATATGTTCAATTCACTGAAATGAACACTAATGCGTGGAATAGTAAAAAGAATGTCGGTACAAAGCGCAAATTATATATATATATATATATATATATATATGAAAATTATTTCACGAAGGTAACACGTGAAAAATATTTATGATGAATAAAACCACGAAGGAAAGGAAACACAAAATGGTGCTCAAGCGCTTTCGTCTAATGACATCCTCAGGAACACTGAGGATGTCATTAGACGAAAGCGCTTGAGCACCATTTTGTGTTTCCTTTCCTTCGTGGTTTTATTCATCATATATATATATATATATATAAAATTTGCGCTTTGTACCGACATTCTTTTTACTATTCCACGCATTAGTGTTCATTTCAGTGAATTGAACATATGTCGTTCAATAAAAAGCGTGTAAACAAACTGAAAAAATATTTTTCCACGAATTCCTTTCATTTCAAATATATATATATATATATATATATATATATATATATATATATATATATATATATATATATATATCAAGGACGGGAAACTGAATCGAACTGGAATCGATATTATATATATATATATATAATATATATATAATTTGCGCTTTGTACCGACATTCTTTTTACTATTCCACGCATTAGTGTTCATTTCAGTGAATTGAACATATGTCGTTCAATAAAAAGCGTGTAAACAAACTGAAAAAATATTTTTCCACGAATTCCTTTCATTTCAAATATATATATATATATATATATATCAAGGACGGGAAACTGAATCGAACTGGAATCGATATATATATATATATATATATATATATATATAATATATATATATATATATATATATAATAATTTGCGCTTGTACCGACATTCTTTTTACTATTCCACGCATTAGTGTTCATTTCAGTGAATTGAACATATGTCGTTCAATAAAAAGCGTGTAAACAAACTGAAAAAATATTTTTCCACGAATTCCTTTCATTTCAAATATATATATATATACCGGGTGAACCAAAAGTAGGTGGACAGTAAATGATAACGTTTATTTTGAGAATACATATACAATTATATTTAATTTTTTTGTATACTATAATACAAAATAAAAAAAAAATTAACTTATACCAATACAATACAAAAGCACTGAAAATTTTATCAACGGAGGTGCTGAAATTGCTGTCCATCACAATTTACACAGCTTTGAAGTCTACCTTTCACACTTCGACAAACATTTTTGCACAAGTTTCTTTGTGCATTAATTTCTTGAAATGCATCTCTGATGTAATTTTTCAAATCACCAACACTTCGTGGTTTTCGACTATAACTTTGTCCTTGAGTACTCCCCAAAAGAAAAAATCCATTTGGGTAAAGTCAGGTGAACGTGCAGTCCATTCAATTTGACCTCTTCGGCCGATCCATTTCTCGGGAAATGTTTCATCAAGATACTCACGGACTGCTCTTGAATAATGTGGAGGGGCCCCATCTTGTTGGAAATAGAGGTCATGTGAATTAGGCTGTTGTTGTAAGTGTGGAACAACTTCATTCTTAGAATTTCGAGGTACATCAACAAAAATTGGTCCTAAAACACCAGAACTTGAAATACCACCCCAAACAGTGACACCAGGCTGGTTTAGTTGCTGCTCTAATGTTAAATGCATGTTCTCACTATACCAGTAAACACAATTATGTCGGTTAACATGACCTGATAATTTGAAAGAAGCCTCATCGGTCCACACAATGTTATCTAAAATTATTGGATTTCCTTCAATTTCGTTCAGCATGATCTCACTAAATTGCAGCCGCCTGTCTGGGTCATCCTCCAATAAGCCATGAATTAGCCGTGGACGATAAGCTTTCAACCCAATAGATTTCAGAATTCGTATAATACACAAACACCATAGTTATAATATAATATAACACAAACCCTATTCAACCTACTGTCCACCTACTTTTGGTTCACCTGGTATATATATATATATATTATATATATATATATATATATATATATAATATATATAATATATATGACAGGCCTAGCAAGCCGATGGCCGAAAGACATTTGCTCGTGAAACTCGAAACTCAAGAAGTAGCCTCGGAACCAGGATGGAATGCACAGATGACGACCCGGCTCAGAAATAGGAACAGAAGTATGGACCACTCTTTTAAATTACGCATCGGTACTCTGAACATTGCGACCTTCAGGAGAAAACAAGGGGAAATATTGACAAAATGGAACTTGGTGAAGCCAGACATAGGGGTAAAGAGGATGGCAAAGATCTTGGTGGAGGATATTGTTTGATATTTAGCGGTACGAAACAAAGCCCTCTTAAGCATGGAATTGCTGTGATAGCGGAACCCAGATTCTTATGAATTCTTATAAATGATAGAATACTGAAAGCTGTTTTTAAAATTAGAAGAAATAGATACCATGTATTTCGAGAATACGTCCCTCAGCAAGGTCATACAATGGAAGAAAAGGAAAGGTTCTATGAACAACTAAAAGAGTGATACTCCACAAAACCAGATGGTAATGTACAGAAGGTATATTTATGGGTGATTTAAATGTCCAGAGTAGGTAAGGTTGACATGGCATAGAAAGAGTCTTAGGACCATTTGGAGAAGAAGTGAAAAACTTAGAAGGAGAGATTCTGCTAGACTTGTGTGTCAGAAAAACCTAGCAATTATGACTGGCTTTTTCAAACATCAACATCAAGAATCTCGTGTCTATACCAGATATAGACAGAATCAAAATACTGGCATCTTTGACCAAAAATCTTTGATCGATTATTTTATCTCCTCAGACAAAAGAATTTTCTAGGATGTTAAGGCCCTTCCTGGAGTTTCAGTGGACTCTGATCACAGACTTCTGGTAGCAGATACAAAGCCAAAAGAAGAGCTTCTCACTATCATGCCCCACAAACGTAAAATCTTAAAAGTAGGACAACTGACAAGTGAATTATGTACACAGTACAAAGAAGCAGTGGAAAATGATATTGCAAGGCTACAACAGTCAACAACGACAAACGATGTCGATGAAATGTGGAATCTCTTTCGAGATACATTATATACACGAGCAGAAGAAATACTGGGGTACAGGATGGTAGGAGGAACTAGGAAAAGACACACCATGGTGGAATGAAGAGGTTAAGATAGCAGTCAAACACAAAACAAAAAAGATGAGAATTTAGTTACAGAGAACAGAACACCAGAGACGAGGATGGAATATGTAACAGCAAGAAGAGAAGGAGAAAGCGTTGTAAAACATGCCAAAGATGATGTATGGAAGGATATAGAAAATAAGTTACAAGGAGCTACAAGGAGTTACAAGGAAAAGAAGTACCTCAAAAGGCCTTGCGGCCCATACCGAGGAGGTACCAATGGCAACGAGTGCCAGGGAAAATTTTCTACACCCTCAAATAGTGTACAAGATTTGGTCTAACCTTTTCTCGAACTGATCCACAGAGGAACTGTTCACAACTTCTGAAGGTAACCTGTTCCACGTGTCACAGATCTTATACGTAAAGTAATTCCCACACACACTAGTCCTAAACCGTTTCAAATCAACTTCCAACCATTGTTGCGAGTTGGGTTATCATTTAAATTAAACATGCTTCTAAAATCGACATCGTTGAACCCGCGTAAGAGCTTGAAAACCTCGATCAGTTGACCGCGCAGCCTCCGAGTTTCCAGCGAAAACAAGTTCAGGGCGCGTAACCGTCGATTGTAGCCCTTATGCCTAACGGAAGGGATTAACTTTGTGGCCCTCGCCTGCACTCGCTCCAGCCTCTCAATATCTTTCCTGAGGGTGGGCGACCAGAACTGCACAGCATACTCCAGGTGCGGCTGAACCAGGGAATTGTACAGAGAGAGCACAATCTCCTTGTCCCGAAACTGAAATTGCCTTCTGATATAACCCAACAGCTTCTGGGCTTTCTTTTCCACCTCTACGTACTGTTTGGTAAACTTAAGGTCGCTGCTGATTAGCACACCCAAGTCCTTTTCCAAATCAGTCGCCTCGATATTGTTCCCCAACATCGAGTAGTCCGACTTGGGATTGGCGTAGCCAATGCGCATCACTTTGCATTTACCCAAGTTAAACGGCATTTGCCATTTTTCGAACCACTCTCCTATCCTACCTAGGTCCGCACGCAGTTGCTCGATCGCTTCGGGCGTCCCAACATTGGCCCCAAGCTTGGTGTCATCAGCGAATTTGGCGATCCGACTGACGATGCCACCGTCTATATCATTTATGTAAGTGATAAACAACAGTGGCCCCAAAACGGAACCCTGAGGAACCCCACTACTGACCGAGGCCCAACCCGAACTAACCCCTTTAATTACAACCCTCTGCCGCCTATTCTTCAGCCAGTTTTCAATCCACCTACCTATTTCCCCACCGATACCCAGCGCGCGCACTTTCGCCATTAGCCGGCGGTGAGGTACCTTATCAAAGGCTTTCTGAAAGTCTAGACTCTAGATAAAGTATATCAATCGCTACTCTTATCGTACTCACTCAACATGACGTGGAAAAACTCGAGCAAGTTGGTGAGACACGACCTATGCCGTCTAAACCCATGTTGGGAGTCCTCAAGCTGCTTGTTGGAATCCAAATGGTCAACGATCCTATCCGCTATTATCCCCTCTAATAATTTACCTACAACTGAAGTGAGACTAATGGGACGATAGTTCCCTGGACTTTCGTGATCCCCTTTCTTAAAGATCACGATATAACGCTTCATCCGTATCAGCTGTTTGATTAGGGGGCCTATATATAACGGCAACAAGAAGTTTAAAATCGTTCAATTTAAGTTCTGCTATAGTGGAATCTATCGGTTCTGGAATTCTGTGCTTTACTTCTATAACGTTCACAATATCATCTTTGATATACAACATAACACCGCCTCCTCGCCTACCTATTCTGTTTTTAACAAAAAGTCTATAACCTCTAATTTAATACTCCCTTACAAAGTCACATGTTTCAGTGCTAAGCCAAGATTCATTTATCGCAATTAAATCATAGTCTTTACAAGCAATTAAAGAAAAAAAATAATTTATTTTATTTTGTAGGCTACGAGCATTTAAGGATAGAACCTTCGAATTGTTTGTAACCGCGATACCTTCGCGCGCGCAAGGGAAATTTAAGGAAATTACGCAGGGACCGTTCGAGTTAGGCAGCCTGAAAAGAAGAAACAGTATTATGAAATAGTCTTCCTAAACGCGCAGCTCCAACGTCATTAAGGTGAAGTCCATCCCCAAGGAACAAGTCCCTCCTGCCGTAGAAACTGCTCCAAAAATTCGCAAAATGCACACCTTCCTGTTGACAAAGTGACTTTATTGTTAATATAGGTCGCCTTGCTGTAGAACTCGTTACGTTGGAGGAAGTATACCTGTTAAAACAATCTTATTAGTTTTTTCCTTTAGTCGCTCTAGTAAGTCCCTGTACCTAGCCATTAGCTCTTCCGATCTAGAATTTAGAACGTTATTAGTACCGACGTGAATAACATACGTTGTGTCGTCAGAGGTTCCGTCTGTAAAAAATCAACACTATTAGTTATATCCTCCACCCTTGCACCAGGGTAGCAGTAACGGCGCCTACGACGGGGGTTCCTCCCGCAGAATTCCTCGAGCTGCCCTCGAACAATGGAATCACCAACGAGTCATATTTCAGGTTCATCTACGTCTTCGAAGCCTAAAACAAAACTTGTTTTGTTAATACCGGTAGACAAGTCTTCTGTTGTCTCAATGGGGCTCCATTACGCACTTGCACGAAGGGTGGGGAACTAGTGGAAGAGAGAGGGCTATTAGTATTATTTATATCATTAGTAGAAAATGAGGCAGGATGGGCCGTGACTGAAGAATAACTCCTCTCAGAAGGCCCAAGGGATTCTAACTTTGCCGTCAGGAGCACCACCCTTTCTTCAAGCCTCACTCTGACCTCCCTCTCACGCTCTTGCTCATTCCTCAGCAATTCCATGTTTGAGCACCACCTGCAAACTAACTGATCATTATTATTAGCCAAAATAAACGCGTAAGCGGTAAACTTTCCTTTACAGCGACTGCAAGTACTTGACGGGGGTGCCATGCTATTAAGTAATTAAAAAAACGAGCGTTTGGAATTTAATATCGAGTTAATAATAGTAATCTAATAACGACGTACGTCTCCTAGAATAAGTAAGGAGCAATTAATAAATAAAACGGAGGTCTACCGCGTGCTTATTGTGACGTCACCTGCGCAAGCCCGCAAAAAATTTTCTTCAAACGCAGAAACAGGTTCCTGTAACCCAAATTTATACTAAATGAATATATACTTAATTAAGCTACCGACGAAGGTTCTGGAAAGGAAAAAGTATTAATAAAGATGGATAAAAAAGACAAAAACAAAAAAAATGGCCACAATTCGGCCGTTTTTTTTCCCTTTTTCCCTTTTTTTTTCCCACAGACGGTGACCACACTCTACCTGATGATCCTCAAAAAGGTAAAATCAACCTTATTAGACCACGTTTTGGAATTTTACCCTCTCGAAGGAAAACAAACAAGGCAAAATCAACCTTTTTAATTTTTTTTCGATTTGAGTTTATTTTTCGATTCAAGTTTTATATTTTTCGGTTCGATTCAATTTAAATTTCGATTCCAGTTCTTTTTTTTCAGATTTCTTGAAGAATTTCTTTGTACTATTTATATTTGGGGTGGGGGGGGTACCCTACTGACAAACTCAGATTTAATTTTATATTTGTATTTGCATTTGATTTCTGTTTTTCAAAGAGAGAATTTGTTTTAGCAACTATCTTTACTTTTGTATGATTAAACATGTAAGCATAGCCAACTGAATCAGCACGAAACACTCATTTTTTTTTTTTTACTTATTCGCTTCATTTCTTTCACATAAAGTTTTATTTAACAAAAAACTTTCATTTCGAAATGTTTTATTAATTCGTACACTTTTTAAAATTTAAAGCACACGAGATGTATAAATACACAAAATGCTCCTCAAAACTGAAACGCAAAACTGTTATTTTTAATCTATTCAAATTCAGATTTCAGTTTTTGATTGTTTTTTCAATTTCAGTTCGAATTTCGATTTTAGTTGTCAGAATTTTTTTTCAGTTCGAGTTTCGATTTCAGTTCATAAAATAATATCGGTTTTATCAGTTTATCGATTCCAGTTCGATTCAGTTTCCCGTCCTTGATATATATATATATATATATATATATATATATATATATATATATATATATATACACACACACACACACACACTCTATACAACATATACTATATATATACTGCTCTGTGTATGTTGTAGTCCAGCATTGCTATTTCAGTATCTTCGATGCAGTTTTCACAGCCTTTTTCGCATTTATGTACAGTGTGTTTCCATTAGGCATATGATAGCTATGCTGGCTTCGGTAGCTGAATTCTGTAAGTACTATAATTTGCAGCCTGCATGGTCCGTAGAGAGAGCTTGTATATTTGTGTATAAAACATTTATCGGGTTTCTAACTAGTGTGTTCGGTTTTGCTATATATTGGTCGTTTCCAGATCGATGTCGGTTCCTGTTTGGTTTTATTGATTGGGCCGCTGCATTTGGGAGAATTGGGGTTGCGGCCCTTGATACCACTGTGGTGGTTGTATTATCGTGGTTGGTATTGGATAGAGGCGTGGTGTATGTAATGGTAGGCCTGTTCAAAAATCAACTTTTTCTTATTTTCATAGGTTTCTGTACATTTTTCCATGCTTTTTGACCTGAAAAAGCCGAAAATCACAACTATTTTGACCTAGGATGTTGAAAAGCATTGCCGCATGGAGCTTTAAATTTTCTGCCTTGAAATCGGCCAAAGCGCCAATTCCGGGGTCCCTTGAATTATGTTTTGCACTTTAACTTTTGATCTAAACAAGATAGAGCAACAAATTAGTTATCAAATGAAAGAGCATAAAATTAATAAATAATAATAATAATAATAATAATAATAATAATAATAATAAATAAATAATAATTAATAATAATAATAATAATAATAATAATATCTATCATTTTTCAGGAAACAACAGAAACTCAATCAGAATCTAGAAAACCATCTACAAGTTACAACTTCACAATGGCATTAAGCAAGGAGCTGAGGGAGCTCCGTGGGCGCACAGTTGATATCTCAGAACCTCCACGTACTGTCCACAGGCAGGTGTCAACTGGGCCATCTACCAGATCTCTCACTGAAACTTTCCTGGTTGGATACCCTTCAGCTTTTATCAGTGGTTCCCAGCTTCCCACCAACAGACAGGCGTTCCAGTATTTCCTTAATCTTCAGAATTTACCGGAAAATGCAGGGAGGCCCATGGTTCAAGACCTTGCATATGAAACAGTTGAATCTATCATCCCATTCTGGCAGATGGCTAGGATCAAGACAATGACCAAGTACAACGCAATGAAACTCTTCATGAAACTACATGAGAAACATCGTGCTCTGGTGAAAAGCAAAGGAAGAGCAAGTAACCCTGGAGGAAAAACAGGAGCATTTGTGCTGGAATTAGACAGCCTGTTCGATATAGGAGCTCCAGATGCAATCCAGGAAATACAGAACAACAGACTGTTATCCAGAGAGAAGAAAGATGAGGATATCAGGTTCTACGAAGACCAAAAGACTGAGAGGAAAGGTCATATGTCTGGTCATGACAAGATTTTTGAGACAAGATCCCTGCAGCAAGCAGCGAGGAATGAAAGACTGCAGCATAGACAAGAACAAGGTAAAACTAATTACTTTGAACGTCACAAAAAGTTTTAAGTTTTACTCCATTGCGATAAATAGCATGTACTTAACAATTATTGTCTTAACATGTTGTACTATTTTACAGCTGCAGCAGAACAAGAGGCAGTTGTTCATGTGGATGACATTACCTGGGGTGACTCAACTGACAACGACGCTAACACAGAGGACATGGATTACCATCAGCCTCGTCCTGGATGTTCTCACTTTGACTTTGACGTTTCCAAGGAAGGTCATGGAATGTGATGTCATCTGCAATACAGCTGATCGTCTTGGTTTATCAGACAATCAAGTTACTGCCATGGTTTCTGCCACCTTGAAAGCTGGGGGGGCTGATCTGGATAACTTCGTCATCTCAACCTCAACAACACGTCGCAACAGAATGCTGTCCAAGTATAATATCAGCCAGAGTCACATGTCCAAGTTTTGTGAAAACCCCCCACAGTACGCTGCCTTACACTGGGATGGAAAGTTGCTCAAAGATGTCTTGGGCAGTGAACCTGGAAGTACCTCAGAGACTTTAGCTGTGCTAGTGTCTGGTCCACCTTCATACACTGAAGGAAAGTTATTGGGAGTACCTGTCATCGACAATTCTTCTGGCACAGCTCAGGCTGAGGCTTCAATGGATTTACTGGAGACATGGGAGCTTACGGATAATGTTACTGCCCTTGTTTTTGACACTACATCCAGTAACAGTGGAGTTCACAGAGGAGCTGCCAAACTGCTAGAGAAAATGCTGAACAAAAAGGTGTTTTATCTGGCCTGTCGACATCACATCCTGGAAATCCTAGTAGGAGCAGTTTGGGAGAAGCTGTTTGGGAAGGTGAAGGGGCCAGATAATCCCTGGTTTGAGCATCTGAAGGATGTTTGGACGGACTTGTCCAAGGAAAACTCAAAGATGCTGGCTATCAACAGCAAATGGCTGAAGGAAAAGAAGAAGAACAGTGAAGAAATACTCCAAGACATTCTAACAGCAGAAAGGCTTCCAAGAGCCGACTACAGGGAAATGGCTGAACTGACAGTCATTGTTCTTGGAGGAACGCCTCCTCGAGGTATTCACTGGAGTCGACCAGGCGCCATTCATCAGGCCAGATGGATGGCCAGAAACCTGTACTCCATGAAAATGCTGATGTTTGCAGATCAACTTGAGTACGACGAAGACACTGTATCAAAGCTGGAAAGACTCAACACCTTCCTTGCGCTGTTCTACACTCCTGTATGGATGATGTCAATGTCTGCTGCAGATGCTCCCGTGAATGATCTAAGTCTAATCCAGGACATGTTGAAGTACAAGAAAACTGACCCAGAGCTTGCTGATGCAGTACTTAATAAGATGGAAAACCACAAATGGTACCTGACGCAGGAAGTCGTGCCATTTGCCCTGTTCAGCAGTAGATTGAGTGACACATTGAAGCACGACATTGCTGCCCAGTTACATGCCACTGAGAAGCCAGACAGCTTCAGAACAGGAAAGCCTCTATTCCAGAGAGTCACAGCTAAGACCACCCTGGTTGATCTCATTGGCCCAGAATCACATTTCCTGCTGGACACACTGAACATTGGATCCGAGTGGCTTCTGGAACCTGTCACGTCTTGGCCACAGAATGAGGACTACAGAAAAGCGTTGGACTATGTTAAGAATCTGAAAGCAGTGAATGACATTGCTGAACGTGGTGTCAAGATGATGAGCGACTTTGCAAATGTCATAACAACAGATGCCAAGCAAAGGGACTATCTCCTTCAAGCTGTGGAGTTCAACAGACGCCGCTTTGACAGCTTCAAGAAACAAACTCTCAACAACTGACTGTGTAAATGTCATTATGAAATTAATCATCATGTAATGCTTTCACTTCTTGATCGATTAGACTTGTGACAAAATGTTAATCTCAAATTTGTGTCATGAATAAGGCGCCTTGTCTGCCTTGAGTGTGAGAAAACGAATTTTGTGATATTTCTGAAATCTTTGTATGTACCAATGTGCCATTTCTTGTTCCAAGACTATCATAATTGTATAAGTTAGAAAGAGGATTAAAAACACTTTAATTTGGTGCCTATTTTGTTGCTCTATCTTGTTTAGATAAAAGGTTATAGTGCAAAACATGATTCAAGGGACCCCGGAACTGGTGCTTTTGGCCGATTTCAAGGCAGAAAACTTAAAGCTCCATGCGGCAATGCTTCCCAACAACCTAGGTCAAAATGGTTGTGATTTTCGGCCTTTTCAGGTCAAAAAGCATGGGAAGAAGTACAGAAACCTATGAAAATAAGAAAAAGTTGATTTTTGAACAGGGCTAATGTAATGGTGTGGTGAATATATCTGCGGAGTCCTGACTTTTCTTGTTAGTAGGGCAAGCTGTGCTTTTATCGTTCTCATTTCCTCTAAAAAAATTGTTTCATTGTTCCTGTTGTTACTTCTACTGTAATTCGGATGTCACCTGTTCCTCCTCGTTCTCTTCTTTGCGTACCCTTTATGTGAAAATATGGGCACTACTGTATATTTCGGCATTTTTTTCTCTGTCAGTGACTGTCTGCACATAGGAGGGTGGAAAAAGTGGCAGTTTGGTCCGTATCTGCATCTTCCATTCCTCATTATATCGAAGCATTTTCTGAGGTGACTGTCCCTGCAGTTTGATCCATATTTGCACGATCCTGTTTTATAGTATTCACATATGGCCCGTCGTTTAATCTCCTTACGAGTCCTATGTGATTCGATTGCTTTCTTCTGTTCCGCCACCACTTCTTCCCTACTCAGTGGTTTTTTGTCTTCGGCGAGTTTTCATTTGTGTTCATGATATCTTTCTCTTTCTCTTTTGTGTCCCTGGTATCCCTGGCTTTCTCTTTTCTGTTCCTGGTATCCCTCTCTTTCTCTTTTGTGTTCCTGGTATATCTCTCTTTTGCAGGGGGTATGTCATTCTCTGAGGCTACTTTTGCACCTCCCTGTAGTGTGCTTTCCTGTAGTGTGTTGTCCTGCGCCTCGTTTTCGGTTGTGTCGGCGTTATCTGATGTTTCCTGGTCATCTGTTTGTGAACATGTATTGCCCATTTGCATTGCTCTTTGTACTATATTCTTATTTTTTTTCCATGCACTTGACGCACAGGTAGCCATAAAGACCTATGATTTTGTTATTTAGTCTGTTTATCATTTGCCTGTCTTTTTTTACCTACGTTCATGCATTCGTAATGTTTGAATGTATTGCAGAGCATACATTTTAAGCCTGTGGTTCAGTCTGCTTCACTTCTGCAGTCGCAGAGCTGGAGCGCGGCGCATTCCATTAGGCATAATCCAACTTTATTTTACTTTCTGAGTTTGCAGCAATTAACACACACATTTCTTCATATTTTTTCCCATTCTTCCCTTTACTTATTTTATTTATTTACTTTTTTCTTCTTTTTTCTTTTTACTTTCGGCTTCGCAAACTTCGTCTGCGTAAAACTGACCCTTATGTTTATGGCTGTTTCGAATTTTGTCTGCTGAATCTGTTTTGTAAGCCTAATGAAAAATCTCAAGAAAGCTGTTTTACCGTTGGAATTGTTTTAATTTATGTTGATTTTTTTCTTTGTGCACGCTATATGACACCGGTTTTCACTTAAATTATTTTCGCGAATGCACTGCTACTTAATACACACACACTGGTATAAGATAGAATTTACCGATGAACTTATAAACACTAGTTATTTGGATATTAGGCAGAGCGGAAACAAACACGTCCGTACACCACGAGGTAGAAACACAACTATATTTTCATTAAAACCCGTTAATATTCCAAGATATTTGATTACTCATCGTTTCATGTTAGTTTGATAATGAATAATTAAACAATGATAAGTATTTTTCTTTTCAAATTAAATAAAAGAGAACCTAAAACTAGGACTGTTCTTTCCGTATCGTCTTCCACCTTCCGTTTTACTTCTGAAGAGGGAGTTTCATAGAAAAAAATAAAATTTTCCGTATTTCTTATATATTAATTGATTTATTTTAAACAGATGTATTCATATATTAGGTACAGGTATAAGTATGGAAATTTTAGCAGTTATAGATATAGAAATAAACTTTGAATGTTATATATATATATATATATATATATATATATATTATATATATATATATATATATATAGTGGACCTAGTTTTAGCCGTTTAAGGTGATAATGATTTAATTGTATGCAACGATTGATTAAGGCAATGACTGATTGCTTATAATGATAGGCTATTTGAGTAGATCCACCATACTATTGGAAGTGACCGAAATGGCAGCGAGGTCACCAGCTTTGGTTTACGCCCAAAGCAAATTAAGTTAAGGTTATAAAAGACACCTTATGTTTTGTGTAGTTTAATTAAGAAAATATTTATATTAATTTTCACAGTGAAAATACAATGGTAAGACTGACTAGAAAGCTTAACAGTTCGATAATGACCTTTGAAATATGCGCTCGTTTATGTGAGGCTTAATGTTATACAAAATGGGGCACAACCTGAAATATGAGATGGTGAATACAAAATTAATGCATGCACGTAATAATATAACAAATAGGTTATGTAATACACCGATTAGGGAAACTACAGATTATGCATAAATGATCTGTGAAAGAGGCCTATTAATGACAACGTGAACGCGTACGTTTTGGTACTCTAAATAGAATAAGCCTCGGTACTTTATTTTGTACAATGGTACCGTTACTTATTCACGGTGGTATAACAAAGAATTGACAGTAATTAATTGGTAGTTTATGTTATGCTTATGGCATAGACCTAGGTAATAAAATGAAATGTTAATAGCTTAATTGAGGTAATACGTAATGTACAGTACTCATCGATGGTATGTAATGGCATGCAACATAGAACATTGAATGGGCCTAATAATTGCTATAAAGAATGCACGTGCGTTTGGTACATTGAATGGAAAACATGACACTGATTAAGTAGGCTAAATGATTGTATGGATGCACAAGGAATAATTGATGCGGCCTAATTATAATGGATTGTAATGCTTGCACAAATATCATTTATATACAAGAACATTATGTGATGTTAAGTGATTACGTCAAGAGAATGTTTAGTTAACACGTAAATATGTGAATTGAACAGAATAACGGATGATACGCGGAAATAACGGTATAAAAATGACACTTGAATTGGATGACAGGCCTACCGTTCGGCCTAATGATAGTTGAGGGAATATACACGGTATATGAATTAGGCCTGCAGTAGAGAAAAATGGTCTACTGCGTTATTAACGGGAGTCAATGGGAATGTTTAATTACTCACTTTGGGAGAGTAGCCTGCTGTTCGGCGGTAGGCTAATGTAGGCTTCAAGAGCACTTAGAATATGATGTAGTTAGCTTACCCGGACGATTTGACGTCGTGGAAGGATTGTTGAAAAGGAATACCGTGAGTGTCGTCGATCGTCCTCTGGAAACTGGTCGCTCGCGCGTTGGTCGGGTCGTGGATTAGGCCTTTTTGCGTTGGAGATGTAGGCCCGGTTGTGGTTGTCTCTTGGAAGTTCGTTCCGTAGGTCGAGGTATGATGGGCCTAATGGAGTCTCGTAGACGATCGTTCTTCGTAAAGCGGTAAAAGCTGACCAGATGTGGAGTGATTTGGGCTTGTAGCTTTCGCCGTCGAGTCACGCAATGTGTCCCTTGCGGATGCTTCTCGTAGTGTTGCAAACTTTGCCGGTGCTCTCGAAGATGCTTGATAACCGGTTTATGCGGTAATGAAGAGACCAAGGGGAATTCCTGATGCCGTTGGGGTTTCCTGCGGCAGTATTGGTGGGTCACTTCCAATGATGCTTCGTTTCTTGAATGTGGTGTTGAAGTGAGCCTTGGTCTTGAGCCGGTTACAACTGATGAGGGATGACAACGTACAGAGTAGTCGAACGGAATGGAAGCGCCGGAGTGAGAGTGAGTGAGCGTGGGTGCTTTCTTTTATAAGATTCCTGTGACGTAGAACTTCACGCCAATTACTAAGACGCCTTGGTGAAGGAACAGACTTTCCATTGTTTGTTAGCCCACGTGTGTTCCAAACTGTTTTATGGTAGCGTGGAAAGAAAGTATGTCTGTCGATTTGTTGGTCTATTTCTTGTTGATCCGCTACAAGTAGTTCCCTCTCAGAGACGAAGGAACGATGATAAAAGGATCACCATTTCGGGGCGAAACTGACGCGGCCGCTCCGAGTACGGACACCCGTTCGTGTGTCTGGCGGTGTTTCGTTGGCGGGAGGGCGCGAGACATCTTCTTGGGTTGGGGAAATGGGGAGAATTGTGTCTGCTGTAGTCGGTTGTGGGGAAACTGTTGGGGAAATTGCGTCGTCCTCGAGGTACGCCGGCTTTAGGCGGTCGATTGACACTACGTCCTTGCGTCCCGCACGGTCGAGGATGAAAGTTTTGTCACCCCTCCGCAGCACAGGAAAAGGCCCATCGTATGGATGTTGTAGGGGAGGACGGATGGTGTCGTTTCTGACGAAGACGTGGGTGCAGGAGGACAACCGGGCGGGGACAAAAATGCGACGAGCAGTGGGATGACGCGGGGAAACCGGACGAAAATTGCGCATGGTCGCCCTTAAGGCGTCGGCGTACGTGCTGCCGTCCACCGAAGGATGTGCTCCTGACGAAGTGAAGAATTCGCCGGGTAGCCGCAGAGGAGTACCGTACACCAATTCGGCCGATGTACATTGCAGGTCATCCTTGAGCGCTGCCCGAATTCCCAGGAGGACAAGGGGAAGGGCGTCGGTCCAACGTGGGCCGGTGGTGGTCATCCTTAGGGACGCCTTCAGGTGACGGTGTAGTCGCTCGACGAGGCCATTGGCCATGGGCCTATATGCTGTAGTCCGAATCCGGGAACAACCTAAAATTTGTGTCAGGCTCTTCCACAGAGCGGATTCGAATTGCCGACCACGGTCAGTAGTGATTGTTGATGGGACTCCGAAACGGGACACCCAACCACTGACGAAAGCGCGGGCGGCGGATTCAGCCGTGATGTCCTTTATAGGGATCGCCTCAGGCCAACGCGTGAATCGATCGACGCAGGTGAGGAGGTACGTGTAACCTTCTGAGTGTGGAAATGGGCCGACGAGGTCCAGATGTACGTGATCGAAACGTGCGTCGGGGGGGCGAAAAACAGCTAAAGGTGCCGTCGTGTGACGTTGAATTTTTGCTTTCTGGCACTTTATGCAAGCTTGGGCCCAACGTCTGACGTCACGGTTGATGCTGGGCCAGACGAAACGAGAGGTGACGAGAGCCTGAGACGCGCGAATTCCGGGGTGAGAAAGAGAATGAAGCCTATTAAAAATTTCGCGTCGGAATTTCTCGGGGACGAAAGGACGGTGTGATCCTGTAGAAACGTCGACCGTGAGGGTCCGTGAGGAAGAAGGCAATGGAATTTCTTCCAGTTGTAACGACGTGGATGCACTACTGAGCTGTTGCAGTTCATCGTCTCCTCGTTGAGCTTCTGCTATAGCTTCGTAGTCGATGACGTCACCGCTGGCGGGAACAAGGGACGCATTAATCGTGACTCGCGATAGAGCGTCCGCTGCGGTATTTGCATGGCCTTTTATGTGACGAAGATCGCCAGTGAATTGTGAGACGTAGTCCAAATGTCTCATTTCCCTGGGGGAATACCGGTCGGATTGGGAATTGATGGCAAACGTTAGCGGACGATGATCCGTGTATATAATGAATTCTCTTCCCTCTAAGTAGTGGCGGAAGTGTTTGGTCGCCAGATAAACCGCAAGCAATTCTCGACCGAAAGTGCTATATCTGGTTTCCGTTGGTTTGAATGCGCGTGAGAAAAAGGCTAAGGGCTGCCAACCATCTCCTGACGCTTGTTGTAACACGGCGCCTGCCGCAGTGTCAGAAGCATCCACGACGAGGCTGATTTCTGCGTCAGGATGAGGGTGAGACAGCTGGGTCGCATCAATGAGGGCTGACTTAGCCGACTCGAACGCTCGCTGGGCCTCTTCAGGCCATGGAATTGACGTAGAGGACCCCCTCCTGCAGGGGCGCAGCAGGGCATGCAAAGGGCGGAGGAGGTGCGCGCCATGGGGAATGAATCTGCGATAAAAGTTTATCATACCTAAAAATTCCCGCAGTTTTCTTTGCGTGGTAGGGGGGGGAAATTCCTTAATGACGTCGACCTTATGGGGGGGGGGAGATACCGTTGCCTGTAATTTGATGACCGAGGAACTGCAGTTCGGGGACGCCAAACTGGCACTTGCTGGGGTTGATGACGACTCCATACTCATCGAGTCGAGCGAAAACCTGCCGAAGGTGTTTGACATGTTCCACTTCATCGCTGCTGGCAATGAGGAGGTCGTCTATGTAGGCAAAACAGAAGGGGAGACTCCGAAGGACGTCGTCGATAAATCTCTGAAAAGTCTGTGCCGCGTTCCGGAGGCCGAAAGGCATGCGGATGTATTCGAAAAGCCCAAAGGGCGTTATTATCGCGGTTTTGGGAACGTCCTCTGGGGCTACCGGGATTTGATGGTAGGCCCTGACGAGGTCCAGTTTGGAGAAAACCGTACACCCAGAGAGATTGGCGGCAAATTGTGCAGAAGGGGGGGAGGGTAGTGTTGAGCGCCCTGTAATCGCCCACAGGACGCCAGTCGCCCTCAGTCTTCTTGGGGACCATGTGTAACGGTGCGGCCCAAGGGCTTTTGGAAGGCCGGACGATTCCTAGTTCGATCATGTGTTCGAACTCTGCCTTTGCGATGCGCAGACGGTCCGGAGCCAAACGTCGAGGACGAGCATTCTTCGGGGGTCCTGCAGTCTGAATAGTGGAGCACATTGTGCTTCACTGGCACCTCGCGGTTGCAAGGGCGTGTCACCGATGGAAACTCAGCCAGTAGTGTACCGTACGGTGACTCAGGGCGAGCCACCGAATATACTGGCGGAGGCGCTGACGTACGGGAGAAAACGCCTTGCACGCTGAGGCTGGTCTTGTGGTCATGAGTCTCCGGCGTCTAACGTCCACTCCTAAGTCGTAATGCTGCAGAAAATCTGCACCTAAGATTGGCTGTTGCACGTCGGCGATGAGAAAAACCCAACGGAAGGTTCTCCTAAGTCCGAGGTTGAGGGTAAGGGATTTTTGACCGTATGTTTGAATGGGAGTCGAGTTCACCGCGTGTAATTCAGTCTCCCAACTGGGATGTAACCGCTCTTGTGGGGAGGGGGGGAGGAGACTGACTTGGGCGCCGGTATCGACCAAGAAACGTATCTTGGAATGGGCGTCTGTGACGAAGAATAGGCGGACGCCGTGGAAGCCTTGAGCATGAGACGCCGTTAATGCTCGGCTGCTACGTTTCCCGCCCGAAGACAGGGGGCCGTGCATTTCCGGGCTTGATCGCCGAATGTCCTGTGGTACCAGCATACGCCCGGTTCGTCGTTGGAACCGGGGGTGCGGGAACGGGAACGGGGTCGTGAGTTGCGGTGCTGAGGGTCGCGTGATCTGCTTCGTTCACGCGTTTGCAACCCGCGTACATCGCGAAAAAGTCCTTCTACCATGATGGTCAACTTCGCGACGGTCTCCACCAAGTTGTTGTCGGGCGCGGTTGGGGGAGGGGGTGGTGAGGCGACTCCGGCCACTTGTGGCGTTTCTATGTCCAAAACCCTGTCCGCTATATCCGCCAGGTCCTTCAACGAAATGTCTGGTTTCGTCACCGCCAGCACTCGTTGGACCTGCGGTGGAAGGCGTTGTACGAAAAGTTGGCGGAAGAATGAGTGCTCAATAACGTGGGCTGAATCCCCCAGGAGCTGCTGCATGTGTCGCAGGAACTGCGACGGGGATCTGTCGCCAAGCTCTTCGGTCGCGAGTAATTTCCGGAGGCGATTTTGCTCTGACATGGCCGTTCGCTCCAAAACGGCGGTCTTCAACGTCTCATAGGGGTTTTCTAGGGGCCTCTTGGCGAGAATGTCTCGCACCTCGCCAGCGACCTCTGGTGTGAGTTGCGCGGCTACGATGTTAAACTTGGCCACGCTTCTTGTTATGTTCTGGGACTCGAAATGATATTCGACCTGTAAGAACCATGTGCGGGGATCCGCGGGCCAAAAGGTGGGGATTTTAGAATCGCCGTAGGTGTGGGATGTAGTGGCGTTGTTGTTTTCCTGCTACATATTTTTCGCGCGAAAAGCTGGATCCTGTCTGCTTTGCAGATAGCTGGTGAGGGAAGCTATATTTATGGGACCTCTTTGCGAGAGACCCGTTGCCCACGTCGGGCTAGCATCATGAAAAAGAAAAACTATGGTATTTGTCATTTACCATTACTTATTCGGACTATAGTGGATTTAATTTTCCCAGAAGAGTTCCTTGTTCCATGCACGGTCTGTGTTTAACACATAAGTTTCTCAGGGGACCATTCTGAGTTTGTGTATATATATATATATATATATATATATATATACACACCTTTGGTTTGGTTACCTTTGGTTAGCTTCCGCCCGAATTGTTCATTCTGAAGAAGGTCAAGCTTTTCACTCCACCTTAGACCTACAGTTTAACATGGAATCCGAACCACGCCCCATCAGCAGCCCAGCGTCTTAACCACTATGCCACCTAGGATACCCATTTATCTACCAACCACTTTCTTTATTGTGTGGAAGGATGAACAGCTGGGTTTTCCTACGCGCCGGCTGCCGTCGGGTCTCGAACCCGTGGCCGATGGATTCGTAGTCAGCGACGCTAACCACTACACCACCGAGGAGTATATATATATATATATATATATATATATATATATATCAGGGACGTAGACAGGGGGGGGCTACGGGGGCTTCAGCCTTCCCCGAAATAAAATCATAGGTTTGATATTGTTATGTATTTTTTGAAATTATAAGTAAATTATAAGTAAGTAGGTCATGCCAACTACCTTCAGCACATGTTTAATTATTGTAATACATTTATGAATGTATTTTTATTCATTTATATACTTTTAATATACAGGATGGCGCAAAAGTCGCGCATCATAGGTATTTTCAGTGTTGACTATAATTTATTATTTTTTTCTTTAGGTAGGAGATGGCTGCGAAATTAACAATAGACGAGAGGGTGAGCTTGGTTTTAATGCATGGAATACTAGGTACTACAAATCGATGAATCGGTACAGAATTTAAATTCTGTACCGATTCATCGATTTGTAGTACCTGATGTTCCATGCATTAAAACCAAGCTCACCCTCTCGTCTATTTTAATTTCGCAGCCATCCCCTACCTAAAGAAAAAAAATGATAAATTATAGTTAACATTGAAAATTCCTATGATGCGCGACTTTTGCGCCACCCTATGTATATTATATATATATATATACAGGGTGTACATAAAGTCAGGATCTATTTTTGTGAAGCACTTGGAAATTATATGGAATTCAATCATAAAATGATAAAGTGGTAACATTTATTAAATAATTAAGAGTAGGATTCGACGAGACGCCCATCAGTATCCCTGCACAGCTCAAATCGTTCCGCAGCATTTCTAAACACATTCTGGAGCATTTGCGGGGTTATGTTATCTGCAGCAGTTCGTATACGTGTACGTAAGTTTTCAGGACTCGTAATCTTCGTCTGATAGACGTGCGATTTGATAAAGCCCCATGCAAAGAAATCTAAAGGGGGTTAAATGTGGTGATCTCGCTGGCCAAGGTCTGTTGCTTCCGCGTCCGATCCAGCGATTTGGAAAACGTCCATTTAGATAATCCTGAACAATTTTGGCATAGTGACAAGGAGCACCATCATGTTGATAGACGACGGTACTAACAATCCTATCCCCAATCAGCTGAGGTTCAAGGAATTGCTGCAACATGTCCAGATAAATAAGCCCCGTAACTGTAGCTTCAGCAAAGAAAAAAGGACCATAAACCTTAGATTTTGTTAAACCCATCCAGACATTAACTTTAGGTGAGTCTCTTTCCCAATTTTGGACGAAATCATTCGGTCTTTCATCTGCCCAAATTCGACAGTTATGGCGATTTACTTTTCCACACGTATGGAAAGTGGCTTCATCACTGAAGAGAATGTTGTCCATTAAATTATTACTCCAGATTTGTTCTACGAGATCAGCACACACAGCACTTCGTCGAGGGAAATCTTCCTCATGTAAATCATGTAAAACCTGCAAATGATAGCTTTTTTCTGCAAATTAACTTTCAGAATTTTGTGCACAGATGACGTCGGGAGGCCGAGTCTGTGTGATGCAGCACGAACGGACGTACGTGGCTCCTCAGTGATAATTCCGCGTACTGCATTCACGGTAAGATCTGACATACACGGTCGTCCTGATCTTGCTTCATCATTTACAGATCCCGTTCGTTTAAATTTGTTCACCAATTTTCGTATTGTCTTGTCTATTGGCCCCGGCTTATGAAATCTCCTTCTAAACTTCTCTCTGATGTCATTGTATTTCTTTCCCTCGATTCGCCAAATTACTGTTGCCACACGCTCTTCTGTATTCATTCTAAGGGCTTCTGAAAAGAAAAATAGAAAAAAATAATTATTTCACAAAAATAGATCCTGACTTTATGTACACCCTGTATATATATATATATATATATATATATATATATATATGTCGTAAAGAACGACGCTTGTATAGGAAAACATTCCGCGCAAGATGAGGAGGGGGAATGAACAAATGAAAAAATGAGGTAACCACCCTAGAATCGAACCCGGGACCTTCCGATTGCCGGTCAGATATGATAACCACTACACCATGGTCCTCACTCGATTTGAAGTCGTAAATCTCCTACATACGCGCAGAAACAATGCCTCATTTTTTCATTTGTTCGTTCTCCCTCCTCATCTTGCGCGGAATGTTCTCCTATACAAGCGTCGTTCTTTACGTTAATTATACTGCGTGTTCTTTGCAGTTGAAATGTATATATAGGTGCGGCATGCGGGAGGTGGCCCCCTCGGGGCATTGTTTCTGCGCGTATGTAGGAGAATTACGACTTCTGATCGAGTGAGGACCATGGTGTAGTGGTTATCATATCTGACCGGCAATCTGAAGATCCCGGGTTCGATTCCCGGATGGTTACCTCATTTTTTGATTTGTTCGTTCTCCCTCTCATCTTTCGCGGCATTTTCTCCTATGCAAGCGTCGTTCTTTACGTTAATTATACTGCGTGTTCTTTGCAGTTGAAATGTATATATATATATATATATATATATATATATATATATATATATATATATGATTGTGGTAAATGTACGAAATGAATTTCAATTAATATACTGTATATTTTGCATATGATAAAAATGAATTAAATATAAACATTTAGAATTGGAACGCCAAAGAATATTTAATGCGTTTTATGATAAATAGAAATGAACATTTAATATATATTAAATAGGATGATAGAAAGGGTGAAAATATATTAAATAAAGCGTGAAAATAGTCCTTTTAATGATTCCGAGTCGGCTGTCAACTTATAAATAAATAAATAAATAAATTAAATAAATTAATGAAAAATAAAGAAGAAGAACGATTAAATAAATGATGAATAAATGAACAAATAAATAAAGAATAATTAATTAATTAATTAATTTAATAAATTGATTAAAATTGAGAAATAAATAGAAGGAATAAGTAAATAAATGCGTGAATATCCAAATAAATAGAAGTAAAAAATAATGGAAAAATAAATAAATGAAGAGTAAGTACATTAGTGAAAATCGTTACGTTATTACGAAAGAGCCGACTCTCAAATTAAAACACTATACCGTACTAACGCAAACTCCTTCTAACTATTTAATGCTTTTAATTGAAAATTAAATATAAAATTAATTAATCTATTGTTTTATTTTTAATCTTTTGTTAAAAATTTCGACAACTTTTTCTCGAATGAAGAAACCGCTCGAAAACAATGAGTTCTATTGGCAAAAAATAACTGTCTGCCCCTTATCTTAAGTGTCAATAATGAAGTCCTTTTCATCTTTTTTAAATTGACTTAATGAGGAGGAAATATTTTATATGAGTCAGTGAGGGGTGCCATTGTTTAAGAGGATGGCACCTAAAGTTACATTGGCTATACTAATTCTTTATAGAAAATGGAATAATCCAACGTTTCCTTGAACGTACTATAGTGTTACATAGAAATTGTTGTACATAAAGTTCGATCGCCTATAACCCTTTCTGAACGACTCGCGTCACGTGACGGACAACACTGGATGCGAATTTTTTGACACGCTGATATGATTAATTAATTTCATTTAGACAACACTTTTGGTCATCATTACTTTATTACTTTAATGCGTTTAAATGTTATACAGTATATACATATGTACATTAAATGTTATATATACATACACATATATATATATATATATAATATATATATTATATATATATTATATATATATATATATATATATAATATTTAGGAGAAATCCAATGACAAGGAGAAATGTAAATGCCATGAAAAGTCTTCTTTAATGCGCAACGTTTCGAGCAATACGCTGATCTTCAGGCTGTATAATAACAAAGTGAAATTAAAATCAATAATTGAATGAAAAACAAGACAAAGAAAATTTCTATAACCTATTCATAAAGGCAAATTTTAAAAGACTGAAAAAAGAGGGTTAAATTCTAGGTTATACAGATTTACATATAAAATTAAGAAGCTATTTTTAAATACATATAGTAAATGTGAAATTAATACACTGGAAAAATTAACAATAGTACACTGGAATAATGAAACTAACTAACCTTTCACTGCAATTTCCGAGGCTAAACTAATTTAAGCAGAGGCAAAACGAGAAAACATAAGATGGTGAGGGCGATTGGGGAAGGGGGGATTATAAGGAATTGGGGAAGGAGGAGGGATTATAAGAAATTTAAAGGGACAGCTGATGAGTCAACATTTAGCGTAGGGGTCGAAGTTTTAATGTAAAGCGATTCCAGAATTCTAAGTGAGTTGGGACAAGTATTACAACCAAGAATTTTAAAATTGTCTAAAGTGACATCAGTTTTACATTTTATACTGTGTTCCCGAATACTAGAAACTTCTTTAGTTTTTAAGATTTTTCCTGTTCGGCCACTTATTCCCATATGCGAATAAAATCTAGCCCTGAGAGAGCGAACAGTGCTGCCAATGTAATTCCCAAGGAGACACCTAGGGCAGGTAAATAAATATACAACACCGCTACGCAACGAGTCAGGGGTTCGATCCTTCGTTGAGAAAAAGCTACCTAAAGACGTTTTATTAATAAATATGATGCGGAAATCAGTATGATAAAAAAATTTCCTTAACAACTTTGTAAATTTAAGCTTAAATTCCTTATTCAAAGGACCCATTTCAGGTACCAAGAAATATTTTATATCCTTCGGCACTGTAATACAAGGAAGTTGAGGGCTATAAACATTATTTAAGAAGGATCTAATTAGTTTATCTATCTACAATTAGTTTATCTTTGCACCCCAATATAACGTATACAATGGAAACAGAAAAATGGCTCCCTCCCCTTCTTAGATCTTTTAATTTCGAAAAACGGTGATTCTATTACTACATCAGTTTACAGGAAACCCACTTTCACTGGTTTGGGCATGAATTTTTTTAGTTTTACTGATTTCAACTATAAGATGTCTTGTATTAAAACTCTCCTGTTCAGAGGATATAATTTGACCTCTAGTTTTACCTTACTTAATGATGAATTTAATAATCTAAGATCATACTTTACCAATAATAGTTTTCCTGTTCAATATGTAGATAAACTAATTAGATCCTTCTTAAATAATGTTTATAGCCCTCAACTTCCTTGTATTACAGTGCCGAAGGATATAAAATATTTCTTGGTACCTGAAATGGGTCCTTTGAATAAGGAATTTAAGCTTAAATTTACAAAGTTGTTAAGGAAATTTTTTTATCATACTGATTTCCGCATCATATTTATTAATAAAACGTCTTTAGATAGCTTTTTCTCAACGAAGGATCGAACCCCTGACTCGTTGCGTAGCGGTGTTGTATATTTATTTACCTGCCCTAGGTGTCTCCTTGGGAATTACATTGGCAGCACTGTTCGCTCTCTCAGGGCTAGATTTTATTCGCCTATGGGAATAAGTGGCCGAACAGGAAAAATCTTAAAAACTTAAGAAGTTTCTAGTATTCGGGAACACAGTATAAAATGTAAAACTGATGTCACTTTAGACAATTTTAAAATTCTTGGTTGTAATACTTGTCCCAACTCACTTAGAATTCTGGAATCGCTTTACATTAAAACTTTGACCCCTACGCTAAATGTTGACTCATCAGCTGTCCCGCTAAATTTCTTATAATCCCTCCTCCTTCCCCAATTCCTTATAATCCCCCCTTCCCCAATCGCCCTCACCATCTTATGTTTTCTCGTTTTGCCTCTGCTTAAATTAGTTTAGCCTCGGAAATTGCAGTGAAAGGTTAGTTAGTTTCATTATTCCAGTGTACTATTGTTAATTTTTCCAGTGTATTAATTTCACATTTACTATATGTATTTAAAAATAGCTTCTTAATTTTATATGTAAATCTGTATAACTTAGAATTTAACCCTCTTTTTTCAGTCTTTTAAAATTTGCCTTTATGAATAGGTTATAGAAATTTTCTTTGTCTTGTTTTTCATTCAATTATTGATTTTAATTTCACTTTGTTATTATACAGCCTGAAGATGAGCGTATTGCTCGAAACGTTGCGCATTAAAGAAGACTTTTCATGGCATTTACATTTCTCCTTGTCATTGGATTTCTCCTAAATATTAAATTGAAGCTCTGTAGAAGCAACCCGCATGATTATATATACTCAAGGTATGGACAAGATGGCCTTAGGGCTTATCGCCATGTTTGGAAGACTTCACGAAAGTTTCTCAAGTCAAAACTCGACTGTTATTTTCTTGAAATGTGTCGGACCTGCAGGGTTTTCCCGAAATTTGTTTACTTCAAACTCTACCGTGACAATCTATATGACTCTGAATTTATCAATCGTCCCTGGAATATTTATTAAATAATGAAATTAATTATAAAATCAAAATTTCAGACTCGCATAATAAGTCTCTTGGTCATTATATAACTACTCTTAAAAATACCTTTTCGTTGTTGGACTATTTATTAATAATTTCTCTTGTACAACGTGAACTAGAAAAATTCCACTCTACCATCTTGGAAACACATGAACGTAAGTTAAAGGCTTTGGGAATGAATTCACCAAATTTTTTCAATTCAGATAAGGTAATTTCGAATCTTTCTAGTTACACACTCTCCCCTCGGGAAAAGTTTTTACTGTCACTTGGTTTGCATTTTAAGCTTCCGTTGTTTCAAATATATAAGCCTTCGTTTTTTCTTTACTTTGAAAATTTTTTTAATGGCTTGAAAAATGTTCCCCATGTGGGTGAATTCAATAATTTCAAATGTCAGTTCTCAAATTTAACTCAAGAATTTTTTCATAAACTTAGAAATCTTAAATTTCAATCTTTCATATTTAGGAAGAGTGATTTGCAGTGTATTAAGAATTTGGCAAAGAACCAGGAGATTGTCGTGACTAGACCGGACAAGGGTAACGGAGTGGTTATTTTGAATAAATCGGACTACATAAACAAAACTAATGAAATCCTGTGATCTTACTAAATTCAAACAAATTCTTGAACCTGTCAATAAAGTCATTGTAAGGTTAGAAGACCAGGTTAATAGATTTCTGTCACGGCTAAAGTCTTTAAAGATAATAAAAAACGATATTTACTCTCAGTTGTTCGCATCTGGTGCTAATCTTGCTCAATTATACTGCTTGCCTAAAATCCATAAAGGTGGAACACCTCTCCGTCCTATTTTAGCTTCGTATAACTTACCCACCTTTCAATTGGCAAAATTTGTTGTTCGTCTCCTGTCACCCTTTGCGAAAAATGCTTACACTATAAATAACTCGTTTGAATTCCAAAAAGACCTTCTTGGTGAGAACTTCGATTCAAAAAAGTTTTTTGTCAGTTTTGATGTAAAGTCGCTTTTCACAAATGTACCTGTATCTGAAACTATTGCCATTATTTTAGATAGGGTTTTTAGCTCGGTTGATATTTTTCATGGGTTTTCATTGTCTCATTTTAAGGAACTTTTAGAATTGGTCTTCAAACAATGCTATTTTACTTTCAACAATAAGGTTTACCAACAAATTGATGGTGTAGGGATGGGATCACCTGTCGGACCGTTAGCAGCTGATTTTTTTATGACTCATTTAGAAAGTGTAATTTTTAGACAATCTCCCACTCATCTCAAGCCAATTTTCTATCGACGCTTCGTTGATGATTCGATAGCTGTCTTTGATAATGCGGTACAAGCTCAACAATTCTTTAACTTCCTAAATTCTTTGCACCCCCAATATAACGTATACAATGGAAACTGAGAAAAATGGCTCCCTCCCCTTCTTAGATCTTTTAATTTCGAAAAACGGTGATTCTATTACTACATCAATTTACAGGAAACCCACTTTCACTGGTTTGGGCATGAATTTTTTTAGTTTTACTGATTTCAACTATAAGATGTCTTGTATTAAAACTCTCCTGTTCAGAGGATATAATTTGACCTCTAGTTTTACCTTACTTAATGATGAATTTAATAATCTAAGATCATACTTTACCAATAATAGTTTTCCTGTTCAATATGTAGATAAACTAATTAGATCCTTCTTAAATAATGTTTATAGCCCTCAACTTCCTTGTATTACAGTGCCGAAGGATATAAAATATTTCTTGGTACCTGAAATGGGTCCTTTGAATAAGGAATTTAAGCTTAAATTTACAAAGTTGTTAAGGAAATTTTTTTATCATACTGATTTCTGCATCATATTTATTAATAAAACGTCTTTAGGTAGCTTTTTCTCAACGAAGGATCGAACCCCTGACTCGTTGCGTAGCGGTGTTGTATATTTATTTACCTGCCCTAGGTGTCTCCTTGGGAATTACATTGGCAGCACTGTTCGCTCTCTCAGGGCTAGATTTTATTCGCATATGGGAATAAGTGGCCGAACAGGAAAAATCTTAAAAACTAAAGAAGTTTCTAGTATTCGGGAACACAGTATAAAATGTAAAACTGATGTCACTTTAGACAATTTTAAAATTCTTGGTTGTAATACTTGTCCCAACTCACTTAGAATTCTGGAATCGCTTTACATTAAAACTTTGACCCCTACGCTAAATGTTGACTCATCAGCTGTCCCGCTAAATTTCTTATAATCCTCCTTCCCCAATTCCTTATAATCCCCCTTCCCCAATCGCCCTCACCATCTTATGTTTTCTCGTTTTGCCTCTGCTTAAATTAGTTTAGCCTCGGAAATTGCAGTGAAAGGTTAGTTAGTTTCATTATTCCAGTGTACTATTGTTAATTTTTCCAGTGTATTAATTTCACATTTACTATATGTATTTAAAAATAGCTTCTTAATTTTATATGTAAATCTGTATAACTTAGAATTTAACCCTCTTTTTCAGTCTTTTAAAATTTGCCTTTATGAATAGGTTATAGAAATTTTCTTTGTCTTGTTTTTCATTCAATTATTGATTTTAATTTCACTTTGTTATTATACAGCCTGAAGATGAGCGTATTGCTCGAAACGTTGCGCATTAAAGAAGACTTTTCATGGCATTTACATTTCTCCTTGTCATTGGATTCTCTAAATATTAAATTGAAGCTCTGTAGAAGCAACCCGCATGATTATATATATATATATATGGGCTGAATTTCACAATTAAACACGTGAAATGAATGAATGATGCAAAACCACAAGGAAAAAGAAAAACGATTCCAAGGCCTTTCGTGTATTCAGAGCTACACCTCGTCATTCCCTGACGAGGTGTAGCTGAATATACGAAAGGCCTTGCAATCGTTTTTCTTTTTCCTTGTGGGTTTGCATCATATATATATATATATATATATATATATTATAACAAACTCAGAATGGTTCCCTGAGAAACTTATATGTTAAACACAGACCGTGCATGGAACAAGGAACTCTTCCCAGAAGAGTTCCTTGTTCCTTGCACGGTCTGTGTTTAACATATATATATATATATAAATGTTATATGTACTAAATGTATTTATTGTATGTTTATATGGTTCTTTCATATGGTATGGTCCTTTCACAATGACATCATCAACTCCCAGTCCATACTTCGAATATCAAACAAGAAGCTTTGTAGCGCACACGAGAAATATTTGCTTCTAAATAACCAACATTAGTCATGACGAACGCATACTCGTCATCGTAGCGCGTCACGGGAGGAACCATAACGAACGCGTACTCGTCATCGTAGTGAAGGGGTTAATAATAGTATAAAAGCAATAGTACTTCGTAAAAAAAAGACATTCGTTCGAGTTTCGGTCGGAAATTTCCCACGGAAGACATAACCTTCCTGGCTGCTCCCTGGAGTTACGCGAAAGACTCCAACTTTGGACATTCGTTTGAGTAAATGCAATCAATAATATTTGTGTTACAGTGATTAGAAAATAGTTACTATGAACAAATTCTATTCTGAAGTGATTGGAAAAAGTTTTGTGAAGTTGAGGCAAAGAAGATTTACCCCAACACTTCCCCCTTCTCCATACCGCAATTTCATATTCAGGAAAGGATGAATTAGAGTGAACATTGTTTAGGCCACGCTCCCAACTTGTCAGAAATCCATCCGTCTCGCGTCAGACAGGAATTTTTATGTGCCTGTAGTATTACATTAATATGAATAGTTTGTGTGCAGTTGATGTATTATAAATACATTTATATTACGTGTGTAAACATATGTAGAAGAAAGTGCATTTATTTCTTATGTATGATACATGCAGGGGTAAATTCAGAGGTAAAAATTCTTTGTTGACAAGTGAATGCATGCGTGCATGGCCTTTTACGAAATACTGTTATTCAAAAATGACTTAATCCCATTAAATGCTTCACCTCATGTACAGACAGAGATGGGCAGTAATGTATTTGATAAATACTTAAATGCACATTTAAATACAACTTGTATTTAAATACTCTATTTATAATTACATGTTTTTCAGGGCATTTAAATATGTATTTGAGTACATTATTATTGATGTATTTTGTAATTATAAATACATATTATACATATTTTCAAATACATTTTTAAATACATTTGCAAAAAATCATGAATTTTTTTTCCATTATTGGGAGTATTTTAGTCTCATATTTTTTGTAACGAGAATTTAATTATTTTTCCTGTAACTGCTCCAAACTGTACTGTGTTATGTTTATTATGATTTATGTAATCCCTTCTTTCTGTTGCCTCTCTTTGGATTGCCTTTGTTTTTGGTGCTTTGGTTTTTTTACGCAGGAAAGAGGAGCCAAGGGAAAGTGCCGCCCCCCTCTAGAAAGAGAAGAGAGCCAAAATCAAGGTCCAGGGTTTTCGAGATGTCTAGACACACTGCGTTTGAAAGATTCGAGGTCATCGATAGGGGAAAAGATGGATTGAGGAAGATTCTTCCAGAGTTAACCGGTTGAGTAGAAGAAAAATTGTAAATGCCGATTAACCTTGCGTTAGAGAGTTGGACAGAAAAGGAATGAGAAAGTGTAGAAAGTCTGTTGCTGCGTGCTCTCTTTAAAGGAGGAAGCATGCAGTTATAAAGTTCAGGAGAGCAGTGTCCGTTATAATAGAGATAGTAAAGAGAGAGTGCGGCAACACTGCAGCGAAGAGAGAGGGATGAGACAAAAAGTCTTTAATTCCATCCGAGTAAGTACGGCTGTATGGATTAGGCCACCCCATACATGAGAATCATAATCCATACGAGCGGACAAGGCCCCTGTACAGAGAAAGCAACTGAGTCAGAGTGAAGAAACTGCGGAGCCGGTACAGCACACCTAACCTCTTGGAAGCTGTTTTGGAAAGAGAGTATATGAGATCTTTTCAGGAAGGATCACGAGAAAAGGAAAGGCCAGCAATGTTAAGAGAAGAGGAAGGATTGAGTTGTGTTGTTGATGGTAAGGGGATAAAGTGTAGAGGATAACCAAAACAATCTTTCAGATTGTGATAGAAGCATAAAATTTGGCATGCATATACCTTAAGACAGGCTTAAAGGGATGAAACCAGTTGACATCAACAAAAATCAAAATGGCGAATAAAAGTCAAGATGGCCGCCAAAGAACGCTTGAATATTAGTAATTCCCATGTTTGTACTTATGAAACTAAATTATTTCAACTTTTATTCATGCATTTTCTTACAGAACAATTTATTGCATCATTTTTACAAGAACATTGCTGTACAGATGCCCACAGAAGTTCGTTTACACTTTACGTGTATATTATGGTTGTAGAGATCTGGTAGCACTGTATGGTTGAGGTATACCAGATTTTGTAGCAGCTCAAATTACTAAGCATTTAAAATATTTGATGAATCGATGAATCTTTACCATACAGTGTCACCGGACATCTAGGCTCATGATATAAACGGAGGGCATAACTGAACTCCCGTGGACAACTGTACAGTCAGGGACAAGTGATTCTGGGACACCGATATTTATTTGCTTCCACTCGACAGTCGAATAAACCCTTGTTGTAGAGATCCAAGACTACACACAAATGTTTCCTATTGCCATGAGCATCCCACCACTGCGAGGGTGGACTAGGTGTTCCAGAATCACTTGTCCCCAACTGTACACACCCTATTTGATAAAAATATACATTATATACAGCTCCCAGAAAAGTAAACGAATGTGTAAATGTGTTAATTGTGATATAGACAGCTTCATTGCATCACATACATGGTATTTATTCACATATCACGTACATGGTATTTATTCATGACAAGGGCAACTGCAAAGAGACGTACATGGAAAAGATGACCGCTTGCATGTACATCGTCCACCACACGCACTTTTGCAGCCACATTGTTTTAGTTCCTTACAGGCATCAGCTATAGGACTTTTGTCATTCCAGTGAATGAACCAGGTACCATCAGATCCTTTTTCCTAGCCCCATTCACTAGGAGATGGCAATTGCATAATGGGTTTGAGGGCTTGACCCGATACATAACCTGCTTGGTAAGCCGATCGAAGACTGTGCTACTTAAGGGAATCCTCTGTTGGAGGGATTGCATCATATTGTTTGTTCATCTGAGTAAACTGTGTCTTTCGAGCTTTGTCTACTTCAGTTTCACTGCTAGCTTTATCATATGCCAAAACTGTAAATTTTTGCAGAAATAGAAATGTGTTTTCAATTACTTGTTTAGTTGGGCAGTTGCTGAGGAGTACAAATGCAGCAGTGGCACTGTTTGGAAAAAATGTCTTCTTGCCTTTGCCTCCGAATCCTGACACTGTGTCACAGCCACTAAAGGCATGGAAGAAGGGCAGACCTTTGCATCGTTCTGATCCTAACTTCTCAACTAAATCATGGATAGGTAACTATCTGCGTTTTCCAGGTTCTTTCAAACCCTCCTCATACAACTTATTGAACACAGCTGCTGCGGTCACTACAATATCTGTATCATTTGACAAAATGGCAGCACGCTTCACATCATTGTTCATGACAGCATGGGCTACATGAACAAATAATCGGGTGTCTTCCTCCTCATGGTTACAATAAACGTCAGAAGTTGAGGCATCCTCTGAATTGAAGACAGCCAATTCACCTTTGGAAACACTCGATACAAAATTTAGAAGCATTGGAATGGTACATGAGTTCATGTAGTTATCATCAAAAGATCCTTGGAAAGTAGCTTTGCATTCTAATATCTGTTTCCTCAGGATTTGAGCTGCTTTTGAAACAATCAAAGCATCTTCATACTCAGTAACTTTTGCTAACGCAGATTCAGCATCTTCGTTGAAGGCTAAGAGAATATCCCTTCCTTGTTTGAAACATTCTAGCTCTAACCCTAGCTTTGGAGCATGGTGTATAAGTTGCTCTTTAAGTCTAGTAGAATTGACGGAAGGGTCTATGACTCCAAATTGCAAAAGTCTGTCTCTGTAAAGCTTTACCAAATCGGCTAAACGAAAAGTTACTAGTTCATCTCCAGCAACCTGTTTACTTTCATGAATGTAAGAAATCAGTTCTGAGAGCGCTACAACATAGCTAGCCCTGTTGCTCATTTCTTCTTCGTGTTTCTGTACAGTTTCAAGCGATCTGAGTCTGTTCCTTAATTTGGTGTAACATTTTGCATGATACTTCATTTCTAGAGTAATGGCATCTGGACCACTAAGTTGGGTCATTTCCTTGAGTTTCACACTTGTATTTTCAAATTCCACTTGATGCAAGTTTTTTTCTTTCATTAGATTCATCGCATATGAAGCATATATTTTACGTTGCTGATGCGTTTTGCTCTACTTGTTGACGGTTCAGTGTCACTTGTACCTCTATCCTTCCTCTTTCTAGCTCTCTGAACTTGTGTATTACTGAACAACAGGTAGCAACTTGAATGATATGTTGCATCATTTGCTGAAAGTGTCTGTTCGATTCCAGAGCCATTATTTAATCTTACTGGGTTCAGTGGTAATGGCAGCTCATTCAATCTCTGCAACTCAGTGATGTTCATAGCAAGCACTCTGTATCCAGACTGACCAGACAGAGGCACAGATAGAAGGATAGAAACCGAAGGAGGGCAGTTTGGAAATTAAAGATTTGTGCCAGACTCTATCAAAAAAGTTTGATATGTCTAGCGCAATAGCAAAAGTCTCACCGAAATCACGAGAAGAGGATGATCAAGAGTCAGAGAGATATGCAAGAAGATCGCCAGCAGAGCGTCATTTGCGGAACCCATACTGGCGATCTGAAAGAAGATTGTGAGACGAGAGGTGTTTAAGAATCTTCCTATTAAGGATAGATTCAAAAACTTTAAAACGGCAAGAAATCAAAGCAAATGGACGATAGATGGAGGGTTGAGAGCTGTCACCCTTCTTTGGGACAGGCTGAATGAAAGCGAACTTCCAGCAGGAAGAAAAAGTACCAGATGAGAGACAAAGACGAAAGAGTTTGCCTAGGCAGGGTGTCAGCACAGAAGCACAGTTCTTAAGAACAGCAGGAGGAACACCATCAGGACTGTACGCCTTCCTAGAGTTGAGCCCAGATAGGGCAGAAAGAACATCTTTGGAAGAGATTCCAATTTCAGATATAATAAAGTCAGAGGGAGAAGAAGATGGAGGAACAGCACAGGAATCGGCTAGGGTTGAGCTTTGTTAGAAGAGACGGCAACTGAGCCGTCGGAGTGGAAAAGAGGAGGGAAAGAACAGGAAGTAAAGTTTTTGAAGAGGTTCTTAGCTAGATGCCAGAAAGAACGAGAAGAATTAGAATTAGATAGGTTTCACATTTTTGTCGGATGAAGGAATTTTTTGGCAAGTCGAAGAACAGTTTTTGCACGATTCCGGGCAGAAATATAAGCTGAGTGAGAGTCAGGAGTTGAATGGCGACGATACCTTCTGAAAGCCTCCTCTCTGTTGTGGATATCATTAGAACAAGTAAAGTTCAACCAAGGTTTCTTTGCATTATTGGTAGGAATACAATATGATCTGTATGCCTCCATGCCCGAGAGAATCACCTCCGTGATGCGCTCAGCACACTCGGAAGGTCCCCGGCCACGAAAGCAGTAATCATTTCATGGGAAATCACGGAAGTACTGCCTAAATCAGCGGCTCCAAAGTGCCAAAGGCCGAATTGAAGCGATAAGACAGGAAACAGATATAAGATTGTGGTCGGAGGAACCCAACGGAGAAAAAAGGTTGACAGAGTAAGAAGAAGGATGAGAGGTAAAAAATAAATCCAGAATGTTGGGCCTATCTCCAAGACGATCGGGGATACGAGTAGGTTGTTGTACAATCTGCTCTAAATCATTTAGGACAGAAAAGTTATAAGCTGGTTTACCAGGGATGTTAGTGAAATAGAAGGAAAGCCAAAGGTGGTGGTAAACATTGAAATCCCATAAAATGGAGATTTCAGCAAAGGGAGAGCGAGATAGAATGTATTCCACTCTGGAAGTGAGGTAGTGAAAGAATTTTGAATAGTCAGTAGAATTAGGGGAAAGGTAAACAGCGCAGAATTGGACCGAAAACCACAAGTATTTGTAATCGTAATCATGCATGCACACGCACGATTTTTCATGATTAAAAAATCACCCCCCTCTAGGGTTCGACCCCACCACCTCTTGAGAAGGTGAGGGCGCTAGCCACTATACTACGAAGCGGAGAAAGTTAACACAATTTGCCATATGTTTAAGCAGCCAAAGAAACGCATATCGCTTTCGCATCCAGAGGTATTTTACGTGCCAACCCTCCCGCACTCAAGAGTAAAGAGAGTGATGGATAAGGCAGATAATTTCCGCTTAATTTGAAACCTGTGTAAATATGGTGTCCATATCATACAGACACCCTATTTACACAGGCTTGAAATTAAGGCCGTCGCACACCGAAAGCCCCACTAGCCACTCCACGCACGACAGCCACGCTACGCGGTCCTCAAACCAAAAGACACGTGGCCGGGCAACGCCGCCACTATCCATCCGACCTAATTTGGTAGCAATTTCCTTCCAACAATTATCTTTTCTCTATATGTCTCTGTACTCTTCTTTCCTCATGTCATAAAGGCATGGGTACCGTCTGACTTCTTTAATCAAATCTTCTATTGCAAAATTAGTGCGAAACGGGGCGGATGGGGAATGAATGAATGCGAATGATTGAACTACTTCCGCCAGTGAGGATGGGATAAGCTCCACCTACTACGAAGCCGAACTGAGCATGCGCAGCCAAAGCCACATCTCGGAATATCGTTCAGGGAATGAACGCGAGCCACGTGGCGCGGCTGGCTGACGCATGGTGTACTAGCGTGGCCTTCGGTGTGAGTTGCTTCGTTGAAAATCACTAGAGCGATGCTGAGCCACGTGGCGGGCGGGCATGGCTTGTGGTGTGCGGCGTATTGGGCCACGGGTGTACCACCAGAGTTATTATTATATTGCATGTTGGTGCACCGGTGGTACAACTCCATATTTTTACCGATTTCAAAAACATTCATTTTAAATTTATGTAATATAATTTTTATTGCCATTTAATTACATTTTGACTGAAAAAGGATGCAAAATACACACTGGGTTATTTTTTGTTCACAAAATTTATTTGGATTAATGAAGTGACTACAAAATTGATCAACATCAAAATATCTAAAAAAAAATTGTATTTGTAAATGGAATAAAATAAACATATATTTTGCATAAAAATCTGCATGGAAACAGAGAAAAAAGTGTTTAGACTTGAAAATTTATTTCAATACTCTTATTAAAAAAAAAAAAGAATAAGAAAAATTGTCACAGAAAGAAAAATGATTTTGACTCATATAAAATGAATAACTCACCATAGTAAATAAAAGGAATTTATTTTGTTAAAATACCTACTGACGTGAAGTATGTTTCCAAAAAAAACAAGTAATACAGAGATAGGGTTTATCTTCACATTGGTTGCAAAACGTGGATACTCTTCTTGCTTTGTTTCTTGCAACTTGGAATCCTTCATTGAGAGAAATGTTCTGGTAACATCCGCGACATCTCTTTCTTGATGCTCTCTTTGGGCCATCTGCTTCAGATAGTGCATGTTCTGTCCTAATTCCTTTGGTATCTGAAGGATTTCTTCCAGGCTTCATTTGTTCATTAGGTGAATTTCCTGTCAGTGAGAAAATTAAAGATTCTCTGAATTCCCTGACAGTCATGGGATTATCAGTACAATACTTATTGTATAAAACCCATGCATTTATTACAGTAGTTCCAGCTATAAGTTCAAAAGCTAGTTTTCTATACCATTTCTTGCTTTTACGAAGCGGTGAATAGTAGGAAGTAAGTTGATCTGACATGTCTACACCTTTTTTTGCTCTGTTGTAAGCAAGAACACATTCAGGCTTGAGAATATGTTCTCCTTTTCGATCTTGTTTGCCACTGGGAACTAAAGAATCACCATGCTCTGGTACAGTCGATAGCATTAGATTAGTACATTCCTCTTGTCCTTCCAGTTGCACAACTTGATGCCTTTACTGTTTTAAAGTGCCTTCATTTCTTTTCTCTAAAGTTTAGCTTGAGTTACCTCTTTATTCAAGTGTTTTCTATTTGCTTTCACAGTGCCACATATATGTTTTCTTTCTCAAGAGGTACTCAGCTAGCACTACTGATGTATAATAGTTATCTGCATACAGAGTTGTGCCAGTATTTAGTAGCTTTTCAACTAATTCTACGGTTAGGGATTCTGTGGCACTTAGACCGTCAATTGCTGTGTATTGACGGTCATGTGTATGATGCGGGGGTACAAATTTTGTATAGCTTGAGACCATATTTATGAGACTTTCCTGGAAGGTATTGCCGAATACCTACTCTTCCTCTGAATGGGACCATGCTCTCATCAATGACTAGATCAGGCCCTGGTTTGTAAACAGCCTGGAAACGACTAGTGAGAAAATTCAGCAATGGCCTAATTTTATATAACTTGTCTTCTGAATGATGGGCATCATTGTTATCACTAAAATGGATAAATCCCAGCAACATTTCAAATCTCTCTCTAGCCATTACTTTTGGTACAAAGAAATCAATATAAAGCTTACTCTTTGACCAATATAGAGCAATTTCAGGCTTAGGGACTAGTCCCATGCATACTGTAATACAAGTCCAAAGAATTTTTTAATTTCTTCACTTGTTGTCTCTTTCCACTTAGTGAATCGTGATCTACGAGTAAGTTGAGTTTTTTCTATAACTTGCTGAGCATACCTATGGTTTCTTCCACAATAATCTCTAAAATTTCCTTAGTAATAAACAATTCATAAACATCTATTGGCCATGTTTTGACCCCCTCTACTTCATTCAAAGGTGCAATGGACATTTCCTCTTTACCAGTGAAATTATATGAACGTTGTGTACAATGTACTGGACTCCAGAAAGCTTTCAACTGCGTAACATTTCCATTTTGTTCTTCTACTGAACTTGAAATTTCTAAGTCAGAGTTTTCAGTTGAAAAATCACTTACTTGACTACAGTAGTTGTGCTCTCATTATCCATATCGGGGATGAATTCATCAGCTGAATTTTCCCCAGAAGTTTCATCATCTGAGGAATGGCCATCATGATTACCATAAAAGAATGATAAATCCATTTCTATAACTATAAAAGAAATAATGACTAAAATCAAAGCAAATATATTACTAAACATAGCATTGTGCTATACCAAACTCTCTTATCTTTTATAATGTACACAGTAAATAGAAGGTGAACAGTCTAGCAAATTTTGTAAGCCTAGACCTATATTGAATCTCCTATAAATGCCTATTATCTAGAAGAAAAGAAAACATATACTGTAAATGTGACAGATAAAATCGATTATTATATACGAAAATACACACAAATTTCCCATCAATAATCTGAATAATTACAAACAAATTGTTGGTACACGGGTGGCCCAATACATGAGGTAAAGAAGAAATCATTAATATATCACGAGTTGTACCACCCGTGTACCACCATTTTTCTTAGCCTAACATTATTATAGAAGGAAATGACATATACTCAAATCTTTTCACTGTCGTGTCCCAAGACACACTGGCGTGGTACAAGTCTAAAGCATACGCAAGGAGCTGGAGACACAGATTTTTGGCAATCGCGGAGAACGTGTTAAGGGGAATATCTGCCTCATCAATAGCTTCACTCTCTTCACTGTTGAGTGCAGGAGGGATCAAAAGGTCTGTCATTTTCCTCTCAAGAAACTCCATACATAAATTATGGAGCAAAGGAGATAAAGGTGAACCCATTGGAAGACCTTTAAAACTAAAAGTAAAATAAAATAATTATGAGAAATACATAGTCAAATTAGAAGCATAAAAAGGTTTAAACTGATAGGCAGAGATTCAGAATGTGCGGTCAAGTATTCCTCAACACAATCCACCGTACAGTTGACAGGGACTTTGGTAAACAAAGAAACCACTTCGGAGCTAACCATCTTTTCTTCTCAGATCCACATTTTGTATTTTTTCTATAAAATCATACGAATTGAGTATGTGAGCCCCTGAAATAGCTCCAACATGCATATTCAGGTATTTTGCCGACCAAGGAGCCAATTTATGCGTAACATACAAACATAATAACACACACATAACACGCAGAATACACATACCACACAACATAATATTAACTTCAAGGTTATGAAGTCCTTGCTCGTATTAATGATAATGACAATAGAAAAATAGCAGAATCTTTCTTCATCAAAAACATTGATAATTTTAACAGTAATTTTAATATTAAAAAAGATTTTTTGAACTTAAACGATTTAACTCTTAATACGAGAATTTTAAAGTTTGTTATTCCTTGGCTGAAGGGTTACAACCAGTTACCTTAGTTTGTTGGTTGTCATTTTAAAAGTTTTACAATTTCTCTATTTTTCTTTATTCAGTTTTAGTCCGACCAGAGGTCATTTAGGTTGTCTTGTTTTCTCCTGAATTGAAAAAGGGCCCCATTATATGGGCTGAAAACGTTATTCGGTTCAGATTTTATAATTTTTTGCGAGATTTTACTTTATCTAAAATTTTCTGCGGATATTGCAGTTTTATATGCTGTATATATATATATATATATGATACACACAGACCGTGCATGGAACAAGGAACTCTTCTGGAAAAATTAAATCCATTATAGTCCGAATAAGTAATGGTAAATGACAAACACTATAGTTTTTTCTTTTTCATGATGTTAGACCGACGTGGGCAACGGGTCACTCGCAAAGAGGCCCCAAAAATATAGCTTCCCTCACCAGCTATCTACAAAGGATCCAGCTTTGGGACAGGATCTAGGGGTTACAGCTACACCTAGCCGACTATATCCAGAACCTCAATATAAGCAAAAGACTCATTGCATTCGAGTCGGATTGAATACATCAAAGAAAATGGGGGGTAACTATTGTATTGTTATTGTATGTTATGTGCCTTGAAATGTGGACGCTCAATTTTGCCAGTTGAGGTTTAAATTTTGATTTTTGGCTAAAAATACAATAGTTACCCCTTTTGCTTTGATGTATTTAATCCTACGTGAATGCAGCGAGTCTTTTGCTTATATTGAGATTCTGAACCTAGTATGCTAGGCGTAGCTGTAAACCCTAGATCCTGTCCTAAAGCTGGATCCTATCTGCTTTGCAGGTAGCTGGTGAGGGAAGTTATATTTTTGGGGCCTTTTTGCGAGCCACCCGTTGCCCACGTCGAGCTAACATCATGAAAAAGAAAAAACTATAATGTTTGTCATTTACCATTACTTATTCGGACTACAATGGATTTAATTTTCCCAGAAGAGTTCCTTGTTCCGTGCACGGTCTGTGTGTATCATGAAAAAATCATAGGAAACCATTCTGAGTTCAATCCCATATATATATATATATATATATATATATATATATATATATATATATTAGTGATGGATCGAGTGGTCGGTTTTTCACAACCGCGGTTGCGGTTGTGTTTGCGGTTGTCGAATTTTTTCCAACCGCGGTTGCGGTTGCGGTTATCATATACTAGGAAAAATGCGTAATTATTAACTGGATTTAGCCACTATAGTGCGATTTAGCCACACTTGGTACATAATATATACTAAATAGTATTTATTTAGTAAATACCTTATGTTGAACACAAGTTTTGCAATACACCGCTACCGCTATTTGTGTGTTGCAAAACTTGTGTTCAACATAAGGTATTTACTAAATAAATACTATTTAAATGAAGTATATTCTAAACTTATATAGCTATTATGAAAGAATAGGTCAAATTAATTAAAACCATATTTTGCACTAAGTGTGTTACTAGGATGAGGGACGAGGACCCATCGCACTGTTCATCCCACCTACCATTTTCCCCAGCCTCCACCCATTGGAAAGTTATGGATTATTATTCAATTGAAAAACTGATGTCAAACTTAATGACAGGCAGTGTGAATTTCAAGAATAATATTTTTGCTGCATTTTCACCTTTCAAGCGGCAACGCCTCTCATCGTACAACGTTCCCGCTCCACTGAAGAGCTGCTCGCTTGGAATGCTACTTGAAGGGCAAGCAAGATATGTTCTTGCAATACAGCCAAGTTCTTTGTATTTTAGTTCGTTATCTTTCCACCACTGAAGAGGATCATCGTCGGGAGCAATTCTTTTTTCTTTGTGATAGTTGTCTAGAAGAACTCGCATCTTCTTGTTGATCCTTGGTGAACTTTCTTCTTCTTCACTGCTTGAACTCAAAAATGCGTTCATCGAGTCCAGTAGTGACGACTTTGAAGAACTTGGCTCAGGAGAATCAGTCATTCGGGCTCTTTTTGGCTGCTTTTTGACTGGTTCAGGGTTTGTTCAGGGTTAAAATTAACTAAGCTTTTACAACCGCAACCGCACTTATGGAACGGCGGTTGCGGTTACGGTTGCGGTTGTGAATTTTTGTGCGGTTGTAGTGCGGTTGCGGTTGCGGTTGCGGTTATTCGATCCATCACTAATATATATATATATATATATATATATATATATATATATATATATATATATATAAAGGGTGATCCAGAGAAATGGGACCCAAAAGAAACCCCTTTAACTCTTAAAGTATAAGTCCTTTTATAAAATCATACGCATCATTCGAAAGAGGATAGTTACAAGTTTGTACAGGATTGTATAGGTTTTGACAATACAAGACAAGATAAGATACAAAACAAAATAAAAGTGTTAGTTAAAACTAACCCTTCAAGATGACTGCATGGACTGTGGAACAGCTGCGTTTCATAACTGAGCAATATTATGAGCATGGAAGAAGTGTAGTTTCAGCTCAAAGATCTTTCAAGACAAATTTTCAGATGTCAAAATCACCTTCTAAGAGCTGAAACTACACTTCTTCCATGCTCATAATATTGCTCAGTTATGAAACGCAGCTGTTCCACAGTCCATGCAGTCATCTTGAAGGGTTAGTTTTAACTAACAATTTATTTTGTTTTGTATCTTATCTTGTCTTGTATTGTCAAAACCTATACAATCCTGTACAAACTTGTAACTATCCTCTTTCGAATGATGCGTATGATTTTATAAAAGGACTTATACTTTAAGAGTTACAGGGGTTTCTTTTGGGTCCCATTTCTCTGGATCACCCTTTATATAATATATATAATATATATATATATATATATATATATATATATATACAGGGTGTTTGAAAACTTTCTGTACAAATTGTAATGGGGGATAGGCAACACCAAGACAAACCCTTTTCGTCTATAAGTGTATGTCCGCTGACGTCACCATTCGGCGCGAGAGGGCGCCGCTGCAATTGGCTAAAAGGTGAAGTTGGCTAGACTCGCGCTTGCCGCGGACATTCTTAAATCGGACGTAGTAAGCGTAACATGGAGCGCTTCACGCTTGCTGAGATGGCTGACATGCATATGGTGTATGGGGCTGCCAATGGAAACGGAAGAGCTGCTGTGAGGTTGTACCGACAGCGCTTCCCAAACAGACGTGTGCCAAACCACCAAACGTTTGCGCATTTGCATCGGCGACTGCGAGAAACTGGAACATTCCATGCAAACGTGCATGACACTGGTCGGGAGAGAAACGTGCGCACTCCTGACATGGAAGAAGAAATCCTACGGCGATTTGAGGACAATCCAAGCGCAAGCACGCGAGGTTTTGCACGTATCCTCGGTGTGAACCACGACCTGGTCTGGAGAGTGTTGCACGAGCAGCAGTTACATCCGTTTCATCGCCAGAGAGTCCAGGCATTACAAACCCGTGTAGCATGTGGTTTTGCGTGCGCCCACACGTGAGAATTGTGCATGTTAAACACACCTTCACGTGTGAAACAGGCCTCATCTGAGAACAGCACATAAGCCGGAAAATTAGGCTGCACCGCTGTCTGCTGCAGAAACCAGCGTGCGAATTCCACACGAAGAGGGTAATCCCGAGGTTGTAATGCCTGGACTCTCTGACGATGAAACGGATGTAACTGCTGCTCGTGCAACACTCTCCAGACCAGGTCGTGGTTCACACCGAGGATACGTGCAACACCTCGCGTGCTTGCGCTTGGATTGTCCTCAAATCGCCGTAGGATTTCTTCTTCCATGTCAGGAGTGCATACGTTTCTCTCCCGACCAGTGTCATGCATGTTTGCATGGAATGGTCCAGTTTCTCGCAGTCGCCGATGCAAATGCGCAAACGTTTGGTGGTTTGGCACACGTCTTTTTGGGAAGCGCTGTCGGTACAACCTCACAGCAGCTCTTCCGTTTCCATTGGCAGCCCCATACACCATATGCATGTCAGCCATCTCAGCAGTCGTGAAGCGCTCCATGTTACGCGTACTACGTCCGATTTAAGAATGCCCGCGGCAAGCGCGAGTCTAGCCCACTTCACCTTTTAGCCAATTGCAGCGGCGCCCTCTCGCGCCGAATGGTGACGTCAGCGGACATACACTTATAGACGAAAAGGGTTTGTCTTGGTGTTGCCTATCCCCCATTACAATTTGTACAGAAAGTTTTCAAACACCCTGTATATATATAATATATATATATATATGTATGTATAGAAACGACGTAAGTATAGAGGAGTGTTCTGCACACGTGGAAGAGAAATAACGAACAAATGAAAAATAAGGCACCCGCCTTATTTTCCATTTGTTCGTTATTTCTCTTCCACGTGTGCAGAACACTCCTCTATACTTACGTCGTTTCTATACATTAATATACTGCGTGGTCATTGCAGTTAAATGTGTATATATATATATATATATATATATATATATGAAAATTATTTCACAAAAGTAACACATGAAAAATATTTAGGATGAATAAAACCACGAAGGAAAGGAAACACAGAATGGTGCTGAAGCGCTTTCGTCTAATGACATCCTCAGTGTTCCTGAGGATGTCATTAGACGAAAGCGCTTGAGCACCATTCTGTGTTTCCTTTCCTTCGTGGTTTTATTCATCATATATATATATATATATATATATATATATATATATATATTATATATATATATAGGGTGGGCCAAAAAAACTATTACCCTGATTTTGAACTATATAATTTTACCTTTATCAAATGTTATTTGTACAATCAATATATGTGTCCTGTCTAGAATTTCATGGTCTATCTCGTGGTGAAGTTGGATTTTTGCTAACTGTAACCATTATTTTGTAATTCGTTGTTATGCAGACACGGGTAGAAAAACTTTCTGTTTCTATACAGTTACCTAATTGAGTCCAAGATTATGCGGAATGTGCCCTCCTCCATTATCAATGCACGCTTGCAACCTTGTTCGCCATTGATCTACCGCATCAAGGATTTTTTCTTGGTAATAA
>JAJOZX010000074.1:1455000-1520000 GCA_023014485.1 Bathynomus jamesi
CTCGAACCTGCTTCTCTTTCCCAATTGTTGTATTTTTGGGACATGTCTTTCCACAATTTCCAGCCTCTTCTCCTCTAAGGTCGTTCGCATCTCTTCCGTTGTTTTGGCCTCGAAGATGGATTTCCAATCTATTACTTCCATACTGGATGCAACATCTTCCCAGTTTATAGCTTTGGAGTGAAAATTAAAAACTTCGAATTTGCTTCTTTTTGTTGTTCGTGTTCTTTCCTTTCTTGCTGCTTTTATATTGGTTGTTATTTCAATAATGTTGTGATCAGATATTATAGTCTGGGATATTTCTACATTATGAATTAGGTTGCTGTTGTTTGTGAACACCAAATCTAGGCAGTTGTTTTTTCTTGTGTTTACTGTTATTTCTTGTGTAATTAACATAAATTCATCGGGTGGAGCTAGGAGCATTTTTGCCTGCTCCTGGTCTTCCCGTGTGCCCCCTTGGCTTCGTGTATACATATATTTTTTCCTATTCTTTTATATTTCATGAATGGAAAATTAAAATCACCACAGAGAAAAATATTTGGGTTTGGAGAATGTAGCTCTTTTACTCAGTTTCTTACCACTGTAATGGAATCAGAGAATTTTGAGGTTGGCGTGTTCGGGGGTCTGTACTAGGGATGAAATAATACCGACAATTTTTAATACCGGTATTTGAACAATTATTTTACTGATACCGGTGTTGATACCGGTTTTATGCAGAGAATAATTTATAATGATTTTTTTGGTGGCACCCTGCCAAGTGCCAACCCTCCCACAAGCCTGCAGGACCTGTAGTACTCATAGGGTTGCCAACTCCATGAAGTTTGAAAAAAGGACAAGAACATCAATTCCAATATACTGTCTACACTCTACAGGGTCAGGGAAAGAAGTAAAATTTTATTTATAATTTATTACAATTTATACTGCATATTTTCTTAAAGGAAATATTTTTATTGATATACAGATATTGACCCATTGAGTCATGCATTGACAAAATTTATGGTAACTTAATATTTATTTATTGTTAAATTTATACTTTTCTTGATTTTTTGCAGATTTCAGTAAAAGAGTATCATTTTTTATTTTTTTCGCCAAACCCAAACAATTATCCTTTAAATTGAAATAAACAAAAAGCTCACTTTTTCCTAGTTCAACCGAACATCGGTTTCTATCATCACGCGATTGAGCGTTCATCACACTGAAAATTCTTTCGCAATATGCAGATGTTCCAGAAATATATAAAACAAAAGATACTACTTTGAAAATATTCACAAATTTGAAATCACTATGTTTCAATAGCAGGTGTCATTTGCTGCCTGTGTTTGTACACTTCAAATTTATATAAGGTGAGGAAATTACTATGATTATTGCGTAAATAACGTACCTATTTGTTGACACTTAACACTTTCGGAACTTTCTCGCCTCGGGGAATTCTGGAGACTGGAGAAGAACTGAATGAATCGAGCTGGGTTCTGCAATCTACATAGAAGTGATTGCCAATTTTTATTTAAGAAACGCAATCCTACAGGCCCGCTACACGGAACGTTAATATTGAAGTGAAGAAATGAACTTATAAAATGTTACTCGACTTAAGACTGTAATTATTTCCTTTTAAACAAAAGTTTTATTACAAAACTGTTGTTTGGAACAAGATTGTTATCAGAAAAGGACAAATGGCGTCCTTTCCGAACTCAATAAAGGACAAGGACAAAAATCTACAAAAAAGGATTGTCCTTTTCAAAAAAGGACGGTTGGCAACCCTAAGTCACTCACCACATTAACGACAATAAAAACTGAAGTTACTTTTTAAATTCTGTCACCGACACCAAAGGGAAAATACCATTGATTGAAGAAAGTTTGAACAGCAGCTCCTAGGGGAAGGCAGGAAAAAGGAAGGACTATTTATAATGATTAAGTATATCAGATAACCAAAGGTAAAAGGGAAAAATAACAATTTAAAAAAAAAAAGTTTATTAATAATTTTGGTTTCGGAAGTAAGTTTTGAGGAAACAAAAACTATCTAATGATTGTTCGGAGAGATTTGATCTTCGCTTGGTCAGAAATAAGCCAGCAGCAGAAAAAGCTCTTTCTGATTCTATACTAGTGGGTTTAATGGAAAGCAATGCCTTGTACAGCTTCTCTAAATTTTCACTTCTTTGTGAAGAAACTTCGAAACTCTTAAATTCATTAGTAGGATCAAAGTTAGTTGCATTGCTTCTCAATGGTACCTTTTCTAATTTCTCTATTTCTTTCATGTATTCGCACATCAATGGATCATCTACTTCATTCTTGTCTTCAGTAACATTCTCTGAGTAGTTAGATGCTTGTAAGTCTTGGTCTTCGCTTTCTTCCTCGAAATCAACTAAATTTTCATCATTCTTAGGAAAAAGCCTTTATTTTTCTTAATAAAATAATTCCACGCGATTGATTTTTTTGACATTCTTGTAATAGATTCGAAGGGGTAGATTATTTAAAGTAAGAAATAGCTTATTCCCATATCACAAGACTGCAATGCGCACGTAACAAAATTACAAAATTTAACTTGTGAAATATGCGCATCAGTCAACCACTGCAAGCGTCTAGTACGAAATTCAAAATCTGAATGAACTCAATAAGGAATCTCAAAAAGCAACGCAAGGTTTTGGAATCATGTAAAAACGTTTTTGAACGTTTCAATATGTATTTATACGATTTCAAATGTTTAAGGCGAGAGTTCTGGATGATAGTTTCCCTTTTCCGAAAAACGGACACATCATATAAGGTCAATAACATAATATTATAACAAATGATAAATTGTGACATACACTAATGACGCCCCTCAAAGATATACTGCATGTGTAAGTTATGTATGATGAAGATAAATCATTATTTCTACTCACATTGACCACAAAATCCTACAAAAAACAAATCTTTGTTAACTTGACATTTGCTGATTGCTCCCACAATAAAGACAATAGGCAGTTCTTCAATACCGAAAACCAGGTATCGATAATCACGATATCGGTATCGTGTCTCTTGTCCAATACCGGCTTTCATCACTAGACTCTGTATATTACAATTAGTGCCATATTTAATTTTTCAACTTTTGCTGCTACACATTCTACGTAGCTGTTTGAGGTACTTATAGTCATTTCTGCCGTATGCCTTTCGCGTGTGCAAACAGCACATCCTCCTTTACGTCTCACTGTTCTGTTGGCTAGGGGGATGTTATAGTTGTCAATTTGTATTTCTTTTTTATCAATACAGAACTCTCAGTGTTCACATTTCGCCTGGCAGTCCTTTAGATGGGTTTCCGTGAGCCATGCAAAGTTGGCTCCGGTTTCTTGCATGAGTCCTTTCAGGTATAAAACTTTGTCCGAGGAATGATTTGATTTAAGGCCCTGAATGTTGGCTAGGATTATTTTTATTTTTTCTCCATCATTTTCACATACATTCGATTCGTTTTCCAATAGTGGTGCCGGTTTCGTTGTCTTGGCGTCCTCCGAGAATTTGCCTCGCTTTATCTTTCCCGGTACTTGTTGTCCCGATAACGCATGAAGTGGCTTTGTGCGTGCCTTCTGTCCAGCTCTTGGATTCCTATATTTGTCAGCTGACTTTGTATTTGCTGGATGGTATTTAGCAGCTGAATTGTGTTTCTCCGTCTAAAAAATTGGTAGCCCTCTTTGATGTTCGTTTATACATATATATATATATATATATATATAATATACATATAATAAAGAAACTACAAAGCAACACGTGATCTTTTTAATAAGCAAAGATCCACAGGGAAAAGGAAAAGGAAACACGAAGTCCGAGCTCTTTCGTGATATATTCGCATTTATATTCCTATTTCTCTCTTGTCCCTGAAGATGTGACTATATCACGAAAGCGCTCGGACTTCGTGTTTCCGTTTCCTTTCCCCTGTGGTTCTTTGCTTTTATATATACAGTATATATATATATATATATATTATATATATATATATATATATATATATATATATATATATATATATTTCAGATATACGTTTTTCCAAAAATAAAATACCATTGCTTATTTCTATGTTTATTCCGGAATAGATAAATATCGACGCTTATTTTATCATACATTTATTCCTATTTTAGATGGATCATCGCCAACCACTGAAACTTTTTATCTTCCATACATAAGACGGCCGGACTCCTTCCCCTCCCTCCCTCCCTCCCTTAGCACCTCTCAAAAAACAAAAAAAAAGCCCGTATCTGGAAACAGTCGTTTTGGGGCATAAATCTAAATTTACTGTTTAAACAAACCCGCGAGAAGTATCCATGTACCACAGGCAAAACAACACTCCACGCACGTGCATCGCCAAATGAGGCGGAGACAACGGATATGATATATACGCGCGTACTACCTACTACTAATACTGCGTACACCACTTCACCACCGAAATGATGATGATGACGATGATGGTGATCGTGGTGTTCGTGGTGTGTGTGTGTGTGTGTGTGTGTGTGTGTGTGTGTGTGTGTGTATAGAAAGGGTATAAATGAAGAGATGCGTCGTGATGTATCGCTTCCACGCAGTTTCTCCTTCTTATTTAGAATATTCGCCTACTTTGAAGGCTATAAATCAAAGCCACCAAATTTTACATCACGCCACAGTCCTCCGCAGATGTAAAAAGGAAAGTAAAAAAAGGGTAAAAAAGGTGTATATGACGCATCGCCATCTTCTGAAGAATTTCGTATACACGAAGAATGAATAATCATAAAAAAAAGTTGGAAATTTCTTCCCCCATAATAATAATAATAAAAAAGGTGGGGGACTCCAAACCCCCTTACCTCCACCCCCGCAGACTTTATATATAAAAAAGTGATAACGGAATGCACGTATAATGAAACTCAAACAAAAGTGTTTACTTTCTCATAATGGATGTAAATCGATTTACGAATAGCAAATTTTGTTTTTTCTTTCTTTCCTTTTTATTATTATTATTATTATTATTATTATTATTATTATTGGTAATAGTAGTAGTAGTAATAATAACAATAATAATAATAAAATATTATTAATAGTAGTAGTAGTAGTAGTAGTAGTGGTAATAATGTTATTATTATTAAAATATCTTCATTTTAATTTTATTATTTCCCAACGTCAGTTTGATCTTATTTTGAAATTTAATATTCTTGTCAATTATATATAATGCATGAAGAAATGTCACAGGAACAAGGGGATAACACATTATAACACACTCTGTGGGTGTGTGTGTGTGTGTGTGTGTGTGTGTGACTGCTCCATGGTAATAGGGATGGCACTTTTTTAAGGGGGTTTGTAACCGTTTTTTTATGTACTGGGGGAACACATAACCGTTTTATATTTAAATTTAACGGTTCTGCCATCCGTTTTGAAGAGGCAGTCAGTAGTGAAAAATAGTTTGTCGACAAATTGAATGCGTACCTAAAACTCAATATAAGTTCGACGTACCACTATATACATTCGAAACACAAATATTTATTTATTTATTTATTTATTCTCTCTCTCTCTCTCTCTATATATATATATATATATATCCTTTTTTTTCTTTCTTTACCACCGTTTCAGACCTAGAAAGGTTCTTATAAGAGCCGCGACAATTGGAGGAAATCAAATATAGGGCCAACTGAGAAAGAAGCACTCTCTGCAAGAATGGACTGAAGACGCATCGAGGCCTGACGAGAATGCAATTCCGGGAAGCACTAATAATAATGATTGGGGTTGTTTAACCTCCTTCGCAACATGTAAGATCATATGACGGAGTGGACCTACAGCTTTACGTGGGATCCGAACCACGGATCGCTACATAATCTGGACACGGAGGACGATCTCCCATCCAACTACTACCCAGACCCAATGTCGCTTAACTTTGCTGATCAGCGGGAAGCGGTGTTACGACATTGGCTACAACGTAGCCCCCCGGGAAGCACTGCGAACGAAAGGCCGAATAAAGAGGGCAAAAAACAAACACTTGCTCAATTGTGAGAGGAACATGACAATGGGTGCAAGCTCAGGAGGATTTCTAGACATAAGGTGGCAACGAGTATGACCAATTCTCAAACGAGCCAGAGAACTTCCTTATGCCGAGATTTGTGATACGAAGAAGACCAATGGCTTGAGACGGTGGAGTTTGTTTACACCGACGCCATCCCAGTCGCCCTGCCACAACGACCTGAAATGGCGACGGAGGGAAGGAACAAAATCTGAAAATGGCAAAGACTTAGGGGTAATAGGAAAGGAGCAAGCCTGTCTGACCAAAAGGTCTACCTCCTCGTTACGACAATACCCACATGAGAGGGGATCCAACAGAAAGAAACACGCTGCGCGGAATAAGTAGTAAGAAAGTGAACCAGAGGGTGTTTAGGGTCATAAGATTCTAAGGACATAAGAGCACTACGGGAAACTGAAAAAATTACAAAAGAACTCGGGGGAAGAGCACTAATATAAGTTAGAACTTCCAGAATGCAAAGAGCTCCGCTGAGTTAATGGAAGTGTCGTGAGGGAGGTGAATACTCCAAACAGTCTTAGAAGGGAAATGGAAAACCGCCGAAGCGGCCACGTCTGACGGAGAATGGGAGCCATCTGTGTAGATATAAATGAAAGAAGAGTGACAGATAAGATGTTCACGGAACAAGGACAACAGGACAGTAGTAGGGGTGGAGTTTTTATCAAAGGGACACAACTCCTTGCAATAGGAAATCGGAGATAGATTCCACGGTGCAAGGACCTGAAACGAGACTGGGAGGATCAGAGGTGGAGGACGTGGAGAGAGAGGAAGGCATTGGCAGTTTAAGTAAGGTGCCAAGAATCATTATTCTAGAGGAAGAGTTGTATCAAGGGCAGTAAAGAGAAGAGAGGAAGGAATCCTGTGAGCGTGGTAATAGCACTTTGTATGAAGGTATTTACGACGGTACCGAAGGGGAGGGAATCGCACTCCACCTGAAGGCTAGCCACCAGTGAAGAACGAAAGGCTCCGATAGCCAGGCGGAGACCCCAGTTATGAAGAGGATCCAGAATTCGTAATCGAGAGACGGAAGCGGAGCCGTAGACCTCGCAGCTATAGTCAGTTTTCGATTGGGCTAGTGAAGTGTACAAGCAAAAGAGTGTACGCCTATCAGCGCCCCAAAATATGTGGGAGAGATGATCTAAAAGTCTAAGGATACGAGCAGAAAGTCTCAAATTCTTCAAATGAGATACCCAAGTAAGACGGGAGTCGAGGATGATGCTTAGAAATTTAAACGTTTCCCTTACCGGGACGGAATTACCTGTTAAAAACAACGAGAGATGTGGGACAGATGTAGTCCTACGTCTATGAAAAGACATATACACAGTCTTGGCTGGGGAAAGACGGAAACCCACAGATGTTGCCCATCTTTCGACGGCATTAACTGCAAGCTGCACCTGTCTTGCAGCCACTCGCAGAGAACTACCTGAACCGGAAACGGCAAGATCATCTGCGAAGAGCGAACACTTTGTTGAAGATGGTAAAAAATGGACAACCGAATTCATAACTAGAGAGAAGCAGAGAACGCTGAGGACAGAGCCCTGCGGAACTCCTTCCTTTTGTATGGTTAAGTCGGAGAGAGTGCTACCAACTCGAATTCGAAAAGTTCGGTTTCTTAAAAAATTAGTGATAAAAAGAGGGAGAAAGTCCACAAAACCCATGGAACGGAGACGTTGGAGGACATAAAACCTCCACATAGTATCATAAGTTTTGTGGATGTCAAAAGAGACAGCCACAGTAATTTGTTTGTGAGAAAATGCAGTCTGGAGATCATGGCTAAGAAGAAGTAAGGGATCTAGGCTACTACAGAATTGACGGAAACCAGACTGAGACAGGGGAAGAGCCCTCGCCACTCTAGGATAAAGGACAGTCAGAAAGCGACCACCTTTTCCACGGACTTACAAATACAGCTGGTCAAGGCAATCGGGCGAAAATTTTGAGGAAGGGAGGCGTCCTTGTCAGGTTTCGGGAGAGGAATAACTATGGCCTCACGCCATCGAGAAGGAAACACACCTTCAATCCAAATACGATTAAAAACGGTAAGTAAAAAATATAGAGCCGAAATATGCATGGACTGCAGCATTTTGTAATGAATGCCATCCGGGCCAGGAGCAGAGTTTCTCCTAGAGGACAGGGTAGGTTTGAGTTCATGCATCGTCATCAGCCGATTATAAGGTTCATTGTTCGGCGGTCGAAATGGAGATCTTCTCTCTCCATTGTATCTTTCTGTAAATGGAAAGCCGGAGAATACCCGGCAACTTGAAGGAGCGGCAAACGAAGCAGCCAGAATATTCGCTACCCTGCCATCGACAGGGGACGAGGAGAAGTGAACTTTCGAGAGATGCGGCGGACCCGGTTCCATCGTGGCCAATCGGGGTCGAAGATGTAATCCCGGAGACATAGTGTTGCCAAGAGTCCCTCCGGGCTTGTTTAAGGATCTGACAGGCCACTGCTCATGCCCTTTGCATGGCAATGCAGTTATCTGAAGATTAAATGGTGGTGAAACCAGCGAGTAGCAGACTTCTTGCTCCGGACAGCCTCCGCACACTTCGGAGACCACCAAGAAACACGGATCAGATGAGAGGTACGCTGTCGACTGGGAATTGTCATCTCAGCCGCATTCAAAACTCTCGCACCAAAGAAATCTAAATAACCGTCCACCGATGAAAAATCTTGGGTAGTACAGGACATGTAGGTATGATTACGGTAGGACTCCCAGACGGCTCTAGGAAAAAAGTCAACGGGAGGAAGGTGGCAGATTAATGTCGGGAACAATCAATGATAGCCGCACCGGGAGAGCATCGGTGGAACAAAAGGAGAGATCAATGCAGGAGAAAGTATCAGTATGAACGTGATAATAAGTAGGAGCACCCCAATTAAGACAGTGGAAGGAGTGGGATGACATCAGGGAGATCAAGATATCAGCCATGAAAGTGTCCCGAACATCACCCCACACTGGGCTACGACTATTAAAATCATCTAAAAGTAAGAAAAGTCTTACTAGCTCCTCTCGAGAGACGGGGACGTGTGGAGGGAGGTAAACAGAACATACGGTACGAGACAAAGGAAGCCGGACAGCAACCACCTGCAAAGTAGATCGAAGTATAAGTTGGGAACAAGGGACTGATCTATGAACAAGGATGGCTGAACCTCCTCGAGGACCGTGAGCGGACAGAGGGTTCGTAAAGGAGAGATAGCCTGTAGGAGAAATCATAGTCCGAGTACCCAAAATCGTTTCCTGGAGACATACACAAGCAGGTTGGGACGTTCGTAAAAGAAGAGAAAGACTTTCATGATTGGCAAGAATGCCATGACAGTTACAGTGAGGGATGGAACTAAAATTAGCTATTGCAAGGAAGATATAAACAAGAAAAGTTTAAAAGAGAAAAAGGTTAAGAGTTAAGAATGTAAAAGTTAAAAGTGTAAACGATAAAAGTTAAACACGAAAAGGTAAAAAGTAAAAGCTAAATACGGAGAGGTAAAAGTTAAATACGAAAAGGAAAAGGTTAAAAGTAAAATATGAAAATCTAAAAGTTAAAGAACTACCGACCAGAAACAATGGAACACATACAACGATTCTCCCGCAAGTCCCTATCTGACCCAACCTTTTCAGGCTGTGGCCACAGGCGGAGATCAGACGGCCGAGCAGGGACAGATGAAGAAATAGGTATTGGAATGCAAGACTTCCTAAAGCGACCCCGGTGCGCTCCTAAAGAAGGAGCAGGGACCGAGGCACTGTCGGAACAAGGAGAGGCAGAGCCAGAATGAACGGTCAACGGAGAGCAAAAGTATGTTGGGGGCATAGGGAGGTCTCACAAGGAGCGAGAACGGGCAGGTAAGGTTGACGGGAGGCGATCCAACACTGCAAGTTGGCTCTCCAACTGGCGGAAGTTCGGAGAGCGAAGAACGGGGGCAGAAGACCTTGGAGAAAGACAGACGAGGCCCACCTGGGAAGAAGGAATTGAGCCACCAAGATCCGTAGTACATACAGGGTTCGGGCCAGAAGGAGGAGGGGGTCACCGACCTGGGACAGAGGGATGAGGTAGAACCTCGGGCAGGGTCTGCAAGGGAACCACTCATAGTGGCAGGGATAGACTGCGGAGAGAGAACCAGATCTGAGCACCGATGGCGGCGGCGAGAAACCGAAGAACCTGGGGAGGTCTTCTCAACCCTATGCTCAGTATCCCCCCGACCAGCAGGAGGGTCCCCACAAGGAGACAGCCCGCAAACGCCCTCGTAGGGAGAATGCGGCGCGGGTGCGCGAACGAGAAGTACGAAGAATGTCAGCAAATGTTACAGCTTCTCGAACAAAACGAGCACGGACCTGAGCACGAGCTTCAGGAAAAGTCGCGTTCTCCTTGGTCTTCAGAATGCACCCACTCAAAATTGTAAATTTTACATATATAAAAGGTGATTTTTATTGTTTAGTAATATTTACAAATTGCAATATATATGCATATATACACACACATACATTAGTAGGAGTTTATAAAGTGTTTCTTTAGTGAGTTGCGAAACGATATTAGTGATGGTGCTTGGCTGATGTTTATGGGTATAGTGTTCCAGATATCTGCCCCTTTGTAGGAGAGAGCATTTCCTGCAAGTTGCATGGAATAGTTTGGTTTATGTATGAAATCAGTGGGAAGCCTTGTATTAAATTATGGTTAATCTGATGGGGGTAATCGCCCTGTGGATGGGTGAAGTATAGTTTCTACTATTAGCAACTTTGTACATACTGACACCGACAGTAAGTTTATACAGGTCATAGTTTTAGAATATTTACGTTTCTGAACATTGGAGAGATATGACATCGTCTGTTATCATTGTGAGAGAGAGTTCGTAAACATTTTTTATGGATTACTTCTAGCTGATACAGTATATAATTCTTTGTACTACTCCATACTGTGATTCCATATTGGAAGTGTGGATGGATAAATGAGTGTGAAGAGGGCATTTTGAGAAATTATTTCTTTGAGTTTAAACATTATGTACAGAAATCTAGAAATTTTTTATTTGATATGTTGTGTGTCTTTTAAAATTTAATTTTGCATCTAACTCGATGCCAAGAACTTTAACTTCATTTACTTTTGCAAGAGAAGTGGTTCCAATTATTAATGGTGTGTGCACGATTGTAGTTTTTTTAGTTACGATCATATATGATGAATTTGTCAAGTTTAGTAAAAGCTTATTTGCACACATCCATTTATAGGAATGATTTAATTGTCTGTTCACTTCGTTCATTAGGTAATTGATATCGTGGTGTGTAGAAGTGAGCGTTGTATCATCTGCATATTGAATAGTCTAATGTTGTTGATCGATAAAAATCACTTACATGTATTAAGAAGAGTAAGGGTCCAAGGATTGATCCTTGTGGAACCCCATTTTGCAATATAGCATATTCTGATGAAATGTCATTTATCATACTTTAACATACTGGTGACGATTAGAGAGATATGACTTAAACCAATTTGCATGTCCCCTTATGCCATATGTGTTTAGTTTGTCTAGTAAGATATCATGTGAGAGCGTATCAATGACTTTCGACAGGTCAAGGACAACTAAGATTGTGTTTTTTGGGAGTTTAGGTTTTTATAGATACTTTCTAATAGCATGTTACTGGCGTCTTCTGTCATGTGGCCTTCTCTAAACCCAAATTGTTTTTGTTAGGATGTCGTATTTAACCAAGAATTTGATTAGTCTATTGCAGGGGTCGGCAACCATAGGCACGCGAGGTGGTTGTCCAAGGCACACCAAGTGATTCCCCAAAAATTGCAATTTCAAATTTTTTTTTGAAATTCTAAAATTATATTTCATTATTATATTGAATATTATTATATATTATATATCGTACATATTATTATATATTGAAATAAAAACAATTATAAAGGACAGTATCAAACTGTCCTTATGTCCTTTTTATATACTTCCTTTTAATTTAAAAAAAATACTGCTAACCATATCATTTTATTTGATTTATTTGAGCATTGAGATGGCAATATAAAAGTGTCTGTGTATTTTTTTGGTTAAAACACAAATCAAAAGCGCTTTCATTTGTTTGTTGGGATTGAAATAGAGCGGACCGTTCTACGAAATATGCATATGAAAAATTATAGTTGGCACGCAGTGCCGTAAATATGTTCGCATTAATTGTAAACTGGCACACTGCGTTCAAAAGGTTGCCTACCCCTGGTTTATTGTATACGATTCTTTCAAATACTTTACTCAGAGTTGGTAAGACGGAGATTGGTCGGTAATTGGATGGAGAATCAAAGCTACCTGATTTGAATACTGGACAAACTCTGGCTATCTTCAGGTGATCACGAAATACACCTTGTACTATATATTGACTCATTCATAAGTTTTGTAAGTGGGTTCTTTTATATCATCTGATATTAGTTTATATATTTCCCTTGCAATGAAACTGATTTCAGCGCTTTAATTTTTTAATTTTTTTAATGTAGCTGATGTTTCGTTTGGCAGAATTGGGTCAAAGAAGAAAGTATTTGGTGTGGTTGTGGCATATATTGTTGGTAGTGACTGTCTGATTCTGGAATGGCAGCTGCCGTATTGCTTCCTATTTTCGAAAAGAAATTGTTTAATAAATTGGCCGTCTTTGGGATCACTGTAGGAAATTCCATCCTGTGTTAACGAAGTTACGGGATTTGTCTTTCCTTTTATAGCGTTAACTAGGACCTTTAAAGTATTCCATAATCCTTTAGGATTAGATTTTTGTTCGTTAATTTTAAAAAAAATATATAATGGTCCGCTTTTGCGGTTTTTATGAGCGAATTTAGTCTGTTACAATAATTTTGATATGTTTGTTCATTGATAATATCATTCTTCCATAGTTTATAAAGAGAATGTTTATGGTTTATGCTTACAATGAGTGCTGGAGTGATCCACTGGTTGTTACAGTTCTTTTTCGACACGAGTTTCGACTTTATAGGAAAATTAGTATTAAATATATCCATTAGTGTGTTTGAGAATGTTTGAAATTTTGTTTCTATTTCACAGTTACTTTCAATTATTCTCGACCAGTCAAAACTTGATATCTCTCTAATAAATTTTAATTTATTATATTATTATAGGTGTAGGATCTATAGTCAATTTTTATTCTCTCCTGTATTTGTAAATGGCTAATTAGCATTGTATATGTGTGTGTGAAGATGGTCCGTAATGTGTAATAGGAGTATACCTGGCATACAGTCAAGGGAAGATCGCACCCAGATTTGGTTTAATAAAGTGGAGTTTTCTATGTTATTATGTAGCCTTGTTGGCTTAGTTATAGTTAAATTAAAGTCATTTGCGGTAACAAGATTGTAGAAGAAGTTAGCATTATTGTTAGAGTTTATTTTAGCGAGATCGATGTTTAGATCTCCCGCAATGATGCAGTTATTGTTGATGTGATTAGAAGTTAAAGTTGTATCTATGCTCGCAATAAACGATGGTACGTTACTATTTGGTGGTCGGCAGATGCCTGATATTGAATAGGAAATATTATTTAAATACACCTCAACTGCAAGGTTTTCAGAATGATCATTTATGCCTGTCAATTGCTCAATACTCTTATAGTCCGGTTGCACGGGGTGGGAACCCTGCATTGTTTGTTATAAATCAAATCTTGACATATTTTGAAAGCTTATAGCACCCCATTCAAGAATCCATCGGGTGTACACCTGACCCCGGCTTGGCTTTCTCAATATGACCGCCATTTTCCAAGAGAGCCGGCGAAACTGAAAAATCCCATATCCTGGTCAATACTTGATGGAATTTGATGATCTTGGTGTCATTTCTAGGGGTTTTAGGATGATGAGTCGATCTGGAGGGGTTGCAGATACTTTGGGAGTCGTTTTGACCCACATTCGTCAATACTCAAGGTCATTGGAGGTCAAACGACCCCCGAAATAAGGAATATCCCATATCCCGGGCAGTCGTGGAGATATTTTGGTGATCTTACTGTCGTTTTTATGGTTTTGGGCGAGACTGAGTAGTTCTATAGGCACATGATAACAGTAGGATATCATTTTGCAAGTCCAGGTCATTTGAGGTTAAAGTTTGGCCTTGAAATATGATAATGCTACAGTTGACATCACTGTATTTGCTTTATTTCAGTGACAATTTCTATAATCTAGCTTAACTGCTGAGCACTTAACATCTTTTCTGCAGATAAAACCAGATCATAATGCTTAAATGACATAACCCACATTATATGGGTATGGATATTCGGATATAAACCACAATTTATGCTGAAGTGCAGGACACATGCATTCTATGGAAGGTTGCAAAGCTACAAGATATGACCTCGTAAGCAAAACAAAGCTCACACCTAGCTGGGGGATTGGCATTGATAACGTTGATGCAGTTATTCACATTAGGTAACCATTTATTGGGGGCAAATATCAAAAGACATGGTTGTGTCAGGATCGTCAGGATCATCAGTCTGCTCTTCGTTTGCGTTTTGGGTCAATGGATTGTTGCAATCCAAGCCGCTGCCACATGCACAGAACATTGTGCAAGGGATTCCGCGTCCCATGCATCTGCAGTGACTCCCCCTGCATGCTGATTGTGATTCACACCCACAGGGCCGTAACTAGGGTTTAGAAATTAGTGAGGTCCAGATTTTTTTCGAGCGCGGCGGGACGAGCAAAATTCAGACCAAAATGACACCTACAAACACAACCCAAGCTATACACTAAACACAAAACACAAAACACTCGACGCTCCCTCTTTTCAAAAGAAAAGCGGTAATATGCGTTTCATACACGGAGAACGGTTCAGTCTCTTTTTTTTTTTTTAGGAAATAATTACCGAGGTCCGGACCTCGGTGACCTCATAGGTAGTTACGGCCATGCACACCCACATCTGATTAGTTTCAGAACTTCAGTTGGTGCTAAGCACACTCCTTCACCAACGGTTTTTGGGATGAGAACTCTGTTTGTTTCGTCTCTCTCCCACCCATAATGCACAGGATCAAGTAGTGGCGGGTCACACTTTAGTGCATCGAGCCAGTTCGCCACAGTGTAGTGGGCTCTGAGCACATTTTGATGGAAAGCTTCAGTTGTTGGTGGTAGAGAACATAGTTTGGGTGCAGCAGTTCCCGACTTCCCTGTCTTCTGAGCCCATACTCGCTGACGACACTGAATAAGAGATGAGGATTTCTTATCCCCATAGCATGCAACACAATGAACGCTGTTGCCTCTTTCTCGATATGGTCAAAGCATGCATCAAGGGACCCCAGCTTGTCTAGCTTCCGACCCTTCTTGGCTGTGGCAATGGCAGTGGCTTTGCCGATGCCATGTATTGCTGCAACTGTGTCACAACCACTCAAAGCGTGTAGTTTGAGGATTTATGGGATGATGTCTTTGTACTGGGTTACAGTTGCTCGGATGTCCACTGATTTTCTGCCACGCACTGGAGACTCCATAATCATGGGACAGCCTAGTTTCTTAAATTCATAGAAGTAAGTCAGCATGGCAAAGCTTCTCTACTTCAATTGAATTCCATGGTTTCATTTTGTCCTTCGACAATTCTACACACAAAGCAATGAAGGGGCGGTCTTCAGGTTCAACCCTTGACTTATTCTGGCAAGCTCTCTCAACCTCACCATGAAAGGTAGACATACAATCTTTATGGTATCGGGCTTCTTCAGCCGGTAAATCTCCTTTCATGCCCAACAACCTACTGAGTACAACTTGTCCCTGCTCATCATTTTTCAGTTTACACTTTTCTATTAACACATCTTTGTAATTTGTTTTTTTATCACCAAGCTTATCGGTCATAAACCTAGATGCTGGAATGCGGTATTGCACCGGAACTTTGATGTCATATTTCTCGGGTAATATACACTCACTGACTTTCAAACAAAAGAGACAGTGTTTTTTAGGGTCATCTACTGGTCCTTCACTGAGAACAGCACTACGTAGTCTTTTTGGCTCCACTGTAGTGGTATCACATTCTCTCTTTTTCATGAATGCTGATAAATTACGCTTGGACACATAAGTGGAAACACAGTTCTTGTGACAACAAAGGATTTTTGCTCCATCTTCCAAGAGATGCTCTAGTCTCGCTCGAACATCTGGCTGTCCTCTGATGTCGCTGCTCTCTATGATTATCTGAATCCTCCCACAATTTGAAAGACCTTTCTGATCTCCACGACAGCTACGCAGGAAATCCTTGAAGAAACATTCGTCTGCAGCTTTTGTAGAACCTGAAAAATAAGAATTTTGTTTACCCATTCTTCAGAGTACAAATCGCATTGAAATAATTTATCCTCAGCAAATGAAAACTAAACAATGCTCACCTGGTATATTCTCCATATTCAGCAGTCAAAAAACAATTTTGGAATCAGCACAACCTAGACGTCATCAAACCACCAGGTGGGCAGCACCATCAGCAATAATCTCAACAACCTGAAAAAAATAAGAGGAATAATTAGACATTGGAATTCACCTTACCATGGGGAAAATAATCCCTGATTTCATTTTAAACCCTATAGAACTACTCAGTCTCGCCCAAAACCATAAAAACGACAGTAAGATCACCAAAATATCTCCACGACTGCCCGGGATATGGGATATTCCTTATTTCGGGGGGCGTTTGACCTCCAATGACGTTGAGTACTGACGAATGTGGGTCAAAACGACTCCCAAAGTATCTGCAACCCCTCCAGATCGACTCATCATCCTAAAACCCCTAGAAATGACACCAAGATCATCAAAATCCATCAAGTATTGACCAGGATATGGGATTTTTCAGTTTCGCCGGCTATCTTCGAAAATGGCGGTTATATTGAAAAAGCCAAGCGGGGGTCAGGTGTACACCCGATGGATTCTTGAATGGGGTGGTATAAACTTTGAAAATATGTAAAAATTAGGGTTCCAGTAAAATCAAGGTCTGTGCTACCAGACTATTACTATTATGATCAGTGTCTATATAAATGCTTACTTCGCCGCCTCTATTTATTATTTCTACATATGTGGTGGCTCGTGTAGCCCGGTATACTAAAAACTGACTTATTATTATCATTTAACCAGGTCTCGGTCAATATGATACATGTGAATTTATATTGTAACAATTTTAGATTGGCCGTCAACTTATCAAAGTGATTTGGAAGGTTTCTGATATTTAAATTCAAAATAGATATGTTTCTGTTATTGTGTCGCTCGTTTAAGAAGGTATCCACTTCCACATAGTTGCTATTTATTGTATTTTGAGACTCAATCATTTCAGTCACAGATCTAAGAGTACATGAATCATAGAGTTAAGAAAAGAGGTAAAAAATAAAAAATAAGAATATACCGCACAAATACAGATGTGTGTATATATATATAATATATATATATATATATATATTATATATATATATATATATATATATATATATATATATACAGTGGTGAGCTGGAGCCGGTTCGTACCGGTTCGCGCGAAGCGGTTGTTAAAAATTGTTACGAAAACAAATATCGTTATAAAATGATCTTAAAACCGAATAATCTTATAAAACAGTGTACAAAATAAAACGGTGTACAAAATAATACGGCGCACAAAATAAACTTCAAATGCAAAGGAAAAATAGCGCTAACTGGCCATTTGGAAATTATTACCTAATTGGTATTAAATAAGGTATGTATTTAAATGTTCTTCAAAAAAATAATTTCTTTCCTTGTGTTATCTTGAAGCTATTTTGTAATTACTACCTAATTAGTAATAACTAATATACTTAAATATTCTTCATATTTTCTTCTTTTCAAATTTATTCTTAATTTTTTTTTTTTTATTGTTAAGTACGAGTACAACTCCCAATGACACAATGGATTGCCACTTCTTATGGAGAAAGGTACAAAAACTACATACTGTGGCACATCCTTTAAATCAGAACTTTTTATATAGGGAACTGGTTGTCAAAATTTTGGCAGCTCATCACTGTATATATATATATATATATATATATATATATATAATATATATACATATATATATATATATATATATATCACGTAGTTAAAGCAAGAACGAAGAACTTGATGCTATATATGTATCCACGGAGAGATTATAGAGTTGAAAGTTATAAAATTATAGATTTATTAAAACTTAAAGTCAGACACATATACATATACGTACATACACATACGAGGTGCGTTCAAAAAGTTCCTGAACTGGTTCTGTTGCGCGTGCATCACATGACGCGCATGCGCGTCATGTGATGCATGGTGTAGTGTGACTTAGTCTGTGTCCAAAGACGGTTACCGCTTGTTCATATCATATTTTGTTCTTTTAATATTTACTATTTTGTGAAGTCATTTTGTGTGTTTTGTCGCATTTTGTGCATTTGAATAATGGCTACTGTTGAAGAACAACGTGTGTGCATAAAATTTTGTGTTAAGCTGGGCAAGACTGCTTCTGAAACCCATGCCATGCTAAACACAGCGTTTGGCAATGACGCCTTAAGTCTGACAACCACTTTAGAGTGGCACAAGCGCTTTAAGGAAGGCCGAACGTCGACGGGAGACGATGCAAGGGTGGGACGACCTTCCACTTCAAGAACTGATGACACTGTTGCTTGTGTTCTTGAAATGATCCAAGGGAACCGTAGACTGACAGTCAGGGAAGTCGCAGACGAAATGGACATTTCTATAGGATCATATCACATGATACTCAGAGAGAATTTGGGGGTGCGTCGTGTGTCAGCCAAATTTGTGCCACGACTCTTGACTGCCAAGCAGAAAGAGCAACGTGTTGTTGTGTCTCAAGACTTCTTTCAACGTGCCAATCTTGATGAAAATTTTCTCAGAAACATCGTTACGGGTGACAAGACGTGGGTGTACGGGTATGACGTTGAAACAAAACAGCAGTCATCGCAATGGAAGTGCGCGACGTCCCCGAGACCGAAAAAAGCACGGCAAGTCTGTTCGAATGTGAAGACAATGCTGGTCTTTTTTTTCGATTACTACGACTCGTTCATTACGAATTCGTCTCTAGAAGTCAAACAGTTAACCAACAGTTTTATTTGGAAATACTGAAGCACGTGCTAGACGCAGTAAGGAGAAAACAGCTTGAAAGTTGGAACGCCTGAACGTGGATGTTGCACCATGACAATGCGCCCGCGCACACAGCGTTGTCAATTCAGCAGTACCTGGCAAAGCAGAACGTCGTAGTCATTCCCCAGCCCCCGTATTCTCCAGATCTGTCCCCGGCAGACTTTTTTATTTTCCCCAAACTTAAATTTGCATTGAAAGGTCGAAGATTTCAAAGTGTGGAAGAAATTATTCAAAAATGCGACAAACGAACTGAAGGCGGTCAGGAATACGGCCGACCACGAATGCTTTCAAAAGTGGAAACGCCGTTCGAAGCGATATGTTGCTGCACAAGGAGACTACTTTGAAGGGGACAACATCAATTAGATCGTAAGTGTTACCAGAAAGTTTTTCTGGGATCAGTCTGGAAACGTTTTGAACACACCTCGTATAATGGATGAAAGGGTTATGTCCATGAAGGATGAGGAATGAACAAAATATTTATTGAATAGGAAAACAAGTATACTCGCATTGACCATAAAAATGAGTGAAAAAAGGCTTTTGCAAAACTTATTTTCAATGGATTAAGACCGAATGTATGAGTTCTCCTCTATCGATTACAAGCTCACTGATAACAATGGTCAACTATTGTTTACAAAGATTATGTATCTGAAGCAAGAATATGTGAGTTACCCTAATTTTTGTGTTGATTTCAGAAAAACTAGTGAAAAAATTCCATCACGTCATATTTCTTAGTTACGACGTCATCATTTAGATATATTAGTGTATTATGTATCTACGCTCTTACTAAATATATAAGTTTCCGGGTATACCTAGGGTGACCAGACGTCCTGCATTTTGCAGGACTGTCCCGCATTTACAGTTTCTGTCCCGCAAAAAACATTGACCAATGCGGGACAATGCAATGTCCCGCATTCTTGTATTTATGCAATTTTCGTACAAATGAAATGTAATTTGTATTCATTATCGTAGATCTGGCATCCGCGCATCCCCTCATAAACGTTTTAAAACGTTTTTCAAACCTCCAGTACGACAGACCTCGACGGCCGACGCTCGTCAGTTAAAATTTTGAATTATAATGGTGTTGACGTGTTATTTAATTGTCAGAGTACCCGTACATTTTAAAAATGACTTCAAAAAGAAAGTGCACTTTCAATGAAGATTTAGAAAAAGAATATCCTTTTATTAAAAAAGCAAAGAGTGCGAGCATAGTGAAATGTATTAAATGTTTTTCTACTTTTTCAAGTGCAAGTGGTGGGAAATGTGACATTAAACGTCATTTAAACTCTAGTAAGCATAAACAAGCTGATGGCTGCGCTTCATCAAGTAGGCCTTTGACAACGTTTTTACAGAGTAAAGATTTTGATGAAAAGAAAAAAAAGTGTAGCAGTAGCTGAAGGAACTTGGACTTAGATAAAGTAAAATGCCTATAGAGTGCTGCAAAATGCTTTTAAAAGGTACTGGGTGACCTGTGGAGTGTTATCGAGATATCATACGAGTATATTAGTGTACCAATGGATCCGTCCCGCATTGGGATCGCAAAAATTTGATCACCCTAGGTATACCTGATATAAAAAATTACTCAATATCTTTGTAGGGTAATTCCAAGAGATAAGTATAAATATTCCTCAGTATTAAATATATTTTCAGCGACAAAATTTTATACTTGAACTGTACCATACACATTATACAGTATACACATATAAATGTCTAACGTTTCTTTGCAAAAACTGGCTGCTTGATTTTCTCTTGTACTCTGAATCACTCTCTCTGTCTGTAGGAACCAGTTGTAGTCGTCCATCAATCATGGGTCCCATCTACCTTGGTAACGTTGCTCATCGTAGAAATGTCCTGATGGAATCGCTCGCCATGTTTATCACTGATAGTACCCAAGTTTTCAGGAAAGATGTCTAAATGAGAGTGCAGAAAGTGAATCTTGAGAAATATTCAGTAGCCCATACGTTTGTAGTTATCCAGTAGATTTGATACTATTTTCTCGTATGTATCTTCTTTCCTGTTTCCTAAGTATCTTTTCACAACTTTCTTGAAGGACTGCCAAGCAGCTAACTCAGCATCTATTAAATTGGTGTCGAGTCTGAAGTCAGCTTTCACCTCGCTGATCTGTGGTCCAACAAAGATTCCCTCTTTCAATTTAGTATCACTGATTTTTGGAAATTTTTCTTTCAAGTAACTAAAACCACTCCTTCTCTGTCCAAAGACGACGAAATTCTTCATTAGGCCAAGTTTGATGTGTAACGGTGGGAGAAAAACGTTTCTGGAATTCACTCATGGTGGATGCTTCACATTTTTCTCTCCAAAAACAAAGTCCGATGACTTTGAAATCACTACAAATGTTCCATCAATGTTCACTGTATTTAATAGCATTGAGAAGCAATAATATACTGTCGTAAGTTTCTTTTATGCCGACAGCGTGCGCTAAGGGGGTAAAAGGTTTTTGTTCCCGTTATGCAGCAAGACTGCTTTCAAGCTGACTTTGAGGAATCAATGAACAGACGCCATTCACTAGGTCTGACTAGGATCATCTCAAAACCCAGGGCCGGATTAAGGGTGAGGGGCCTAAGGCTAAATAAGAGGGAAGTGCCTATAATACTTATGTACTATATATTGTATATAATTCATAAAATCTTCAAACAAATAGAAATGTATATTTATCCAAATTTAACAACGAACAAAAAACAAAGCTATGTACAGTCCCTTAAAATAATTCCGCTGCACCCTCTCAGAGATGTCGAAAACAGTGCAGTCCCTCTTAAACCCCAGTCCCCCACCCTCACTCCCTCCCTCTCCTCCTCCCCCTCTCAGGTGTTGTCATAGTAATACTTTTATTTTTTGAAAACCAATGACAGAATAAATATATTGTTCACTGTAGTTTTGGTGGTAATGCTAGGACGACTATATATTTTATGCATGCATTATTCCTAAATTTAGAGAATAGAGTAGTTATGTTACTTCACAAACGTGGGGTACTTTAAAAACTTTCAATTATAGGATTTTCATGTGGTCATGTTATAGTTTATGGAAAAACTATACGCGCTCACAACATGGTATCATATGTGGTACATTTATTTCATAATTAAATATAAATTATTAATTAATTGAATTAAATATCTATACAAAGTTGCCTCGGGATTGGCGACATAGCCTATTGGGAATGAAATAATTGAATTGCCATACGTACAAAGAACCTGTATGTATGAATCAGCTTCACATAGCAACAAGAAAACCCAATTTATTGTTTGGTCTACCACAGAGGTGTAGACCAAACAAAATTTTGCTAGTTCGGCAAAAAAATACAAGCGAACCAAGGAACGGCTCTCAGAGTGAATTCCTTATAATATAAAACCTAATGACTATACAAGGATAGGCCTATTCCTTCAGGGGTTTAATTAGTGATTGCCTATATTAGTAACAAAGTGTCAACTCGCAGTGTAGGCTCCATCGTAACGGCCCTACATCTAAGAAGACCGTCACGCCCTACATCGAAACAAACAAAGACCCAGCAAAAGTAAGGTGAGGCAATTTATTTTAATTCTAATATAGGTCGCGCAAATCCCGACGCTAAAATTACCGTAATCACTTAAATATAAAAAGGTCCTTTAAAGACCTACATATTCATAACTCTCTAACGAAAAAGCATAGGGCTTTTGTCGGTAACCCTCCACTGAAGTCTGCTGGAAATTTCCAACGGATGAGGGCACAGGCAATCATCCCATAGCCCTAAATAGTTTTTTCATATGGTGGCCCTGTGTATGGGGAACTAACCCCTCTAAAATTTACACTGACACGCAGTGGCTAGGCTTAACTCAGTAGGCCTAACCCCAATTTCAACCGTAACCCCACTATAGTTTTTTCATATGGTGGCCTATGCAACTGGGAACCGATCCTTTTACCTTTACACTAACCGAAAACAAAGGCTTGTTCATTTAACAGGCATAACTTATTTTAGGGCCTAAAAAAATAGGCCCACAACATTAAGCCTATTTAATAGGTCATACTCTTCAAACTCAAAACAAAGCCTTGTTAATTTAACAGGCTTAATTAACTCATTTGAGGTCCTATAAAATAATAGGCCCAAACATAAGCCTACTTGGTAGGCCCAACAGATAGGCCTATTTAGTAGGCCCACCTAACTTTACCTTACATAATAGGCCTACCTCTTAAAGTAGGCCTTACTCTTGACACTCAAGGCCTATCCTAACTAAAAACATTGTAAATTTTTAATTTAACCTATGGAAGACTTGGACAAAAGGGTAAAAAACCCAGACCAAGAAAACAAAAACACAAACCTTGGGGCTATGGCACCATCTCAAAACCACAAAAAATTAATGAGGAAAAAATCAGCACGTAAAGGTGTCATCACCAAACTGTACAATGATTTCAAACAAAAGGAACCTACAAGATATGATCTTGAAACAACATTAAATTCTATTACTCGCTACAAACAAGAAATTCTCACACTAGATGAAGACATAATTACAGAAATTGATGACACAATTGAACTAACAGATGATGAGTATACTACCATCCTCCTTGACAATGAAAATTACATTACAAAAATTAACAACTATATTTCTGAAATTCAAAACCAACTTGATGAGTGCAAAAAAAGACACATACAAAGCTTCTTAGAAGCTACAAGAAATGCTTCATTTAGCCCTCCCAATGTGGCTGAGGGCAATGAACTAAAATCAAAATTGCCTACACTTGCAGTACCCACTTTTGAGGGTGACAGAGCCAAATTTCAATCTTTTATTGAAAAATTTCATAGCCTTATAGGTAATAAAAACTACATTACAGATGTTGATAAATTTAGTTATTTAGTGAACTATCTGAAAGGCCCAGCCTTAAGATTAGTGGAATCACTACCAGCCATAGGTACTTCTTATTCTGTAGCAATAGAATTACTTAACAGAAATTACATGAATAAGGATGAAATTATACATGATTTGGCTCTTAAAGTAATGAACATGCGAACCCCAAAAGACAACTATGGTGACCTCTTTGATTTTACTGTGAGTTTGAATGTCTCATGGGACAACTTAAAAACAATAATTTAAACATTGCAGAAACAGCTTGGATCATTCAAGCTGTTGTTTTTGAAAAGCTCCCTTCTAAAGTCAAAGAGATATTTCATCAGAGGACAACTGACATATACCCTAGCCTTAATAAACTAAGAGAAGATTTCCCAACTGTACTAGCACTTTACAAATCAAGTTACACACTCCCAAAATTTAACACAGAACAAGAAAAAACCAACAATGCAGAAAACCAAAAACCTAACAAAAGATTTCAACACTTACCAGTTACATCAAAACACAACCGCAAAACTCAATTTGCAGAAAATAAAGTGACAGAAAAAGACTCAAAGACTCCTACTCTGCAAAACTTTAATGTAGCTACTTTTGAGTATAATCCCACACCATGCAAATTTTGTTTTAGCAGTGAACATTATTCTACAAATTGTCCCAAATACAAAGACTTTACAGCAAGGTCAAAACGTTGTGAACAACTAAACTTATGCAAAAAATGCACTGGATCAGGGCACCAAAAGTCAAATTGCAAATCAAATTTGATATACAATTGTAAGTTTTGCAACAGTTTTGACCATGTTACCCCTATGTGTAATACACACACAGACATTGGAAAAACTGACAAACATTATGAACAAACACCCAAATCAAACCAAAACAAACAGAAACAAACCAAAAATGCTATGAATGGACATATCAGTTCATCTAGCATTAACCACAATTCAAAAATTCTTTTACCAACCACAACTTTGGAAATCCAAAACAAAAGGGACAAATAGTACAGGTTAGGTGTCTTTTAGATACCTGCTCACAACAAACATTTGTAACTAAACAACTGATAGAAAAATTGGGACTTCAAAACCAACAAGGAGATGAAGATCTCTCTATTTCATCATTTATCAATAAAAACCCAGTACAAGCCAGTTTTAAAACTGCAAATATAACTTTAACTCTTGATGAAACATTTGAAACCCTTAAGGTTGTTGTTGTGGACAAAGTAGAACAAGAAAAAATACAAATAGCTGGGTTAAAACAAGCTTTGCTCCAACTTCAAAATAAATACACGATAGCTGATAAAACCCTTAATGCAGATGTAGTTGATGATATACATATGCTCATGGGGGCTGACTATCTTCATCTGGTCCATAGAGGCATCATTAAAATTGGAGATGGAATAGCCATACAAACTCCCACAGGTATTGCTCTTTTGGGTGACATAACTAAATACCATCTTACTACTGACACAGAAAACACAGAACATGAACAAAATTTACGCAAAACAAAATCACCACAGTCACAAATTTCTGACTATGTGACAAACTCGAACTACAAAAACACTGTCATAATCCCACATCATTTGAATGAAAATGATTCCACATTGGATGAAGGGTTACAGCAGTTGTGACTATTAGAATCAGTTGGCATAAAGGACAGTACTATTACACATGAAGACCAATTGATGACAGAACAATTTAAGGATACATTACAACACAGAGACAATCAATACTATGTGGAGCTGCCTTGGAAAACACCTTGTCCAGAAATAATGGACAATTTGAAAGTAGCTAAGGCACATCTGTATAAAAATTACAGAAAACTAAAAAATGACAATCTTTTAGAACAATACAACAACATATTCAAGGAACAAATAGAAAGGGGCTTCATTGAAGAAGTTACTGATGAACCCTTTAAAAAACGAGGTTGTCATTATTTAACACACAGGGGAGTTTACAGAGAAGACTCATCCACAACTAAACTAAGAGTAGTATACAACTGTAGTTTAAAAGACACAAATTCTGTTAGTTTAAATGATTGTCTCATGGAAGGCCCAAACCTTGTCTCAGATCTTGTAAAAATTCTCCTTTGCTTCCGTTTAGACAATTATGCAGTACAAAGTGACATAGAAAAAGCATTCCTCTGTATAAATTTGAAGCTTGAGTATGATAAAAATCATCTCAGGTTTTTGTGGTTGAATGATCCACATGACCTTAACAAAGGTTTCAAAACCTACAGATTTAAAGTAATTATTTTTGGAGCAAATTGCTCTCCAAGTATTCTTGCTTTAACAATTAGAAACCACCTAAACTTATTTCAAGAGGACTTAACAGTTCAGTTTTTAAAACAAAACTTTTATGTGGATAACCTCATTGGTTCCACTGTAACTGAAGAGGAATTGCTTGAAATTTACCAAATGTCACAACCCATAATGAAGCAAGGAAATTTTGGATTGAGAGAATGGGTTTCTAATTCTCCTAAATTAAATGAACAAATAACAAAAGACAACAATGGGAACATTGAACCAAACAATTACACGAAAACACTTGGAATGCTTTGGTTTTTAAAACAGAATTCTGAACACGATGACACTCTTTGCACAAAGAGTTATAACTTAAATCCAAATGCCAATACAAAAAGACAAGTGCTTTCAGAATCATCCAAAATTTTTGACCCCATTGGATTATATTTACCAGCAACCATAAGATCCAAAATCCTTTTGCAAGACTTATGGAAAAAGAAAATTGATTGGGATGAACCACTTTCAGTGGAAGACCAACTTCATTGGAAAAAATTAGCCACAGACTTGAACAAAGTTCAAGACATCTACGTACCAAGATGTGCTGGCTACAGATTGAAATCGCAAACACTACACATTTTTACAGATGCCAGCACACAAGCTTATGGGTGTTGTGCCTATTTAACAAGTGAAAATGAAAGTAACTTGGTTTATTCAAAGGCAAAAGTGGCACCCTTAAACCAAAAGAAAACTGTACCACAACTTGAATTATTAGCTGTCTCATTGGGAGTTAAAACAGCAAACTTTCTTTCACAAGTGTATAAAGAAGTTGACATAACAAACATTTACTTATGGACAGACAGTCAAATTTGTCTAACATGGGTGACCAACACAGATACAACTAACAGAAATCAAAACTGCAAACACAAACCTTGGTATCAAATTTAGGTACATAAAAACAAAGGAGAATCCTGCAGACTTTTTGACAAGAGGGCTCTCTTACAAGCTGTTGAAAACAAATAAAATCTGGTATGAAGGGCCCGAATAACATGTGAGGATCTTTGGCCAGCCAAAGTAGTTAACCTCACACTCAACTCTACAACAACTGAAAAGATCACTGAGGACAAACCTATATTTGACTATCACCTTTATTCAGACCTAAACAAACTCTTGAGAATTACAGTCTATTGCTGCAAGTTTGTCAATAGCTACCTTCTCAAACACTGTCCTCAGAAAGCCTTTTCTAACTTAACAGAAACTGCAACAAAATACTGGCTCAAACAGATACAAGCTTCAGAATTTGACAAGGAGTTGAAGTATCTTAGGTCCAGTAGCACATTAAACAAAGGTATTCCTTCACTTGTCATGGATCTAAATCTGTACCTGGATACAGAGGGTCTGATAAGGTGTAAAGGAAGGCTTAACAAGTCAACTTTGACTTACAACTCTAAGCACCCAATTCTTCTTCCAAGGAGAAATCACTTCACAAAACTCATCATCAGGGATACCCACAACAAAATACACCACATGGGGTCCCACAAACCCTGACAGAGCTGAGAAAAACTTACTGGCTACCAAAGGGTAGAACTGAAACAAAGAAAATTTTAAACACATGCATTCCTTGTAAACGTATCCATTCACGACCCTTTAAGACCCCAAGCCCTCCAGACCTACCTGTGGAACGAGTAACATTTACTCGGCCATTTGAAACCACGGGTATTGACTACACTGGAGCGGTAAATGTGAGTTTTGGAGACAAAATGGATTCAAAGGAATACAAAGTGTACATTGTACTCTTCACCTGTGCTGCCACACGTGCCATATGTCTAGACATAGTAGAAGATCTGACAGCAGAAGCTTTTATTGCTGCTTTCAGACGATTTTGTGCACACAATTCTGTACCCAAAACTATATGGTCAGACAATGCCACATACTTCAAATCTGGTGAAAGAATTATTCATCAGATTTGTGACAGTGAAACAGTACAAACTCATTTAACCAAACACAATAACCTGGAAGTACATTCCTGTTAATACACCATGGTATGGTTCAATTTGGGAAAGAAACATACAAACTGTAAAGAACTGCCTTAAAAAGACTATTGGGACAAAACATCTACAACTTTTTGAACTCATGACTATTCTGTCAGAAATTGAAAATGTTGTCAACAACAGACCATTAACTTATGTGGGAGATGGTATTAATGAGCCAGAACCTCTCACACCAAACCACCTAATTAAGGGAGAAACAGTAAACATGTTACCAGAATCTGAACATAACAGTACAGAGGATCCAGATTGGGAAATAGGACACAAAGAACTCAACACAAAATACCAACATTTGACACAAATCAAACTCAATTTATAACAAAATGGAGAGAAGAATACTTAACAAGTCTTAGAGAAAGACATAAACAATTAACAAAACAAAGTTGGAATGATTCAGTCAAAATTGGGGACATTGTGTTGATACATGACAAGACACCAAGACAACATTGGTCAATGGGAAAAGTCTTGGAACTCAAAACTGGTGAAGACGAAGTTACCAGGGTTGTAAAACTGAAAACAGCAACTGGTGAAACCACCAGAGATATCACATTACTATATCCTTTGGAGTGTGGGGCTAAATTAGAACCATTACCCCAAAGGATGGATCAGGATACTATTGGGGAGGAATCTCTCAATGTGCCTGATGTAACTCAGACTAAACCAGACAGGCCTCAAAGAAAGACTGCTTTGAAAGCCAGAAAACTTTTACAAGAAAAAATTAAGACTGGTGACTTATAAAACTTACACAAACTGAGCAAAGTTAAAATGCTTAATAACTTTACTTTAATCCCATAAATTTCCTATACCTAAAGGGAGTCAAACTGATTGACATAACTTTAACTAAACTTGAGAAGTTGGCCTCTTGAACTTTCATATTTGAATAGGTCTTGAGTAACCTCTCTCTTCCTAAATTTCTACTTCATTCTTTTGATCCATTTTTTACATGTTTTACACAGTTTGTCAAAAAATTTGATCTATAACATACAAATTTTTCTCCGGCCCCCCCCAGTATATGGAAAAACTATACGCGCTCACAACATGGTATCATATGTGGTACATTTATTTCATAATTAAATATAAATTATTAATTAATTGAATTAAATATCTATACAAAGTTGCCTCGGGATTGGCGACATAGCCTATTGGGAATGAAATAATTGAATTGCCATACGTACAAAGAACCTGTATGTATGAATCAGCCTCACATAGCAACAAGAAAACCCAATTTATTGGAATGATTCAGTCAAAATTGGGGACATTGTGTTGATACATGACAAGACACCAAGACAACATTGGTCAATGGGAAAAGTCTTGGAACTCAAAACTGGTGAAGACGAAGTTACCAGGGTTGTAAAACTGAAAACAGCAACTGGTGAAACCACCAGAGATATCACATTACTATATCCTTTGGAGTGTGGGGCTAAATTAGAACCATTAGCCCAAAGGATGGATCAGGATACTATTGGGGAGGAATCTCTCAATGTGCCTGATGTAACTCAGACTAAACCAGACAGGCCTCAAAGAAGGACTGCTTTGAAAGCCAGAAAACTTTTACAAGAAAAAATTAAGACTGGTGACTTATAAACCTTACACAAACTGAGCAAAGTTAAAATGCTTAATAACTTTACTTTAATTCCATAAATTACCTATACCTAAAGGGAGTCAAACTGATTGACATAACTTTAACTAAACTTGAGAAGTTGGCCTCTTGAACTTTCATATTTGAATAGGTCTTGAGTAACCTCTCTCTTCCTAAATTTCTACTTCATTCTTTTGATCCATTTTTTACATGTTTTACACAGTTTGTCAAAAAATTTGATCTATAACATACAAATTTTTCTCCGGCCCCCCCCCCAGTATATGGAAAAACTATACGCGCTCACAACATGGTATCATATGTAGTACATTTATTTCATAATTAAATATAAATTTTTAATTAATTGAATTAAATATCTATACAAAGTTGCCTCGGGATTGGCGACATAGCCTATTGGGAATGAAATAATTGAATTGCCATACGTACAAAGAACCTGTATGTATGAATCAGCCTCACATAGCAACAAGAAAACCCAATTTATTGTTTGGTCTACCACAGAGGAGTAGACCAAACAAAATTTTGCTAGTTCGGCAAAAAAATACAAGCGAACCAAGGAACGGCTCTCAGGGCTGTTTATGTTACAGCGAACGCTTTAAACAGGGAGGATGTGTGTCTGTCTTCCCTAAAGTTCTGAGTGAATTCCTTATAATATAAAACCTAATGACTATACAAGGATAGGCCTATTCCTTCAGGGGTTTAATTAGTGATTGCCTATATTAGTAACAAAGTGTCAACTCGCAGTGTAGGCTCCATCGTAACGGCCCTACATCTAAGAAGACCGTCACGCCCTACATCGAAACAAACAAAGACCCAGCAAAAGTAAGGTGAGGCAATTTATTTTCATTCTAATATAGGTCGCCCAAATCCCGACGCTAAAATTACCGTAATCACTTAAATATAAAAAGGTCCTTTAAAGACCTACATATTCATAACTCTCTAACGAAAAAGCATAGGGCTTTTGTCGGTAACCCTCCACTGAAGTCTGCTTGAAATTTCCAACGGATGAGGGCACAGGCAATCATCCCATAGCCCTAAATAGTTTTTTCATATAGTTAAAGTGTAAGATAAGTTGTAGTATCGACTTTTCCTCCAGGCAATAATATTTCTGTTTAAAGTCCGTGCATCATCAACAAATGATTATCCAGAAAAAGGTCTATCCATGGAGAGATAATGATAACATAGTTCAAATTTTTTATTACAAAAATAAACATGAATCAAGTAAATTTAGAGATTTTCTTAAGAACATACAAAGCATAATGTTCAAATTATAAGGAACTGACAATTGTTGAAGTAAATAAACATATATTTACTACATCACAGTCATAACATGTTTAACTGACTCATATAACCAATGTACGATAGATGGCAGCCGAATCGACGTGCAGTGTTGCCAACAATGATTAACGAATTCACCTGATACAAACATAATCAATGTAGGTCCTTTAGTTACGAAATTATACGCCGTGTAAACTTATTTTCTGCCCGCCTCATATATATGTTAACCCTCCGTCTATGGCCTTGTGTGTTTCGAGGGTGACGGGGTTCTGGTTAGGTGGCAGCAAAGGATTTTCTCACTGGGGAAGCTGGTACCGTGTTGTGAATCGCAGTAGCTTCTTTTATACTACACTCCGATTTCTTCTTGTAGTGGATCGGAGGATTTTGTGAAAACTTACTAAATTATCTGACGGTTCCCCGATTCTTCTTGAAGCGTATCGGGAAATTATTTATTCTATTTTAAAACTAAGTTCTCTGGAAAAAGCAGGGCTCAAAGGAGAAGACAAAGAGATCCTCTGACTGAATTTTACTGCTTCTAAAATATTACAGGTAACAAAATTTTGGAAAATTTGTGTTTATCTTATTTTTTTGGTGTTTCTTTATGTTTTTGGGTGCGCTGAATTAAAAAATCGCATTAGTTTTCTCCTAAAAACTCTAGTTTCTTCTGAAAACCATGATCTATTTTTTGTACCTAGTGGCTTATCAGAGAGCAAAATCACAATGAAGAAAAAGAAAGGAAAATAAATATATTTCATATTTAAAGATATATAATGTATATATAATGTATATAATGTATGTATAATGCGTATATAATATATACATAATGCACCCAAATATAATATGCACACAAATATGCTCACAAATCTAAACGGATAATGCTTAAAAATGTACATTTGAGCGACTTTTTCTCTTGTAGTCCCGTGGATTATCTCATATTAAACACCAGATATAGTCGCCCATCATAGCTTCTTTCCATTTTCCCTGATATCTCCTCTCCATGGTTTGGATATCTTGGTGAAAAAGTTCACCATGTTCTTCACTTACGTCACCCAAATTTGGTCTGAAGAATTCTAAATGCGAGTCCAGATAGTGTAACTTCAGGGACATTCTACAATCTAACCTTTGAAAGTGTTTGAGTAGATTTTCTACTAGCTCTTTGTAGTTGTCGTTCTTCTTGTTACCTAAAAATCCATGGACTACAAGCCGAAATAACTGCCAAGGAATTTTTTCAAGAGCTGTCATTTTTTCTTCTAACTCTTTAGATGCTAACATGCGTCTGACTTGAGGTCCAACAAATATGCTTCCTTTGATTTTAGCTTCAGAAAGTTTGGGAAACATTGAACGTATTTGATAAAGAGCATCACTTTCAGCATCCAAAGTTTTGATGAATTGCTTAATAAGACCAAACTTGATATGCAGCGGGGATAGCAAAATTTTGTCTTTTGGAACAAGGGCTTCGTTAAGAACATTGTGTTTGCGTGGATTAAGCTCATTTCTCACTGGCCATTCCTTTCTGACAAAGTGCTCACCATCTGCTCTGCTGTCCCAAAGGCAGAGGAAACACGAATATTTAGTGTAACCGCCCTGTAGTCCAAATAGGAATCCTAGCATTTTGAAGTCTCCACATGCATGCCATCTATTTACATTTATTTATATTTACATTTTCATATTCTTCCTTCAATTCAACCGAATGAGCAACAGGAATGGATGGAAACGTGTTTCTATTATGTAGTAGGACGCCTTTTAAACTTCTAGTTGAACTGTCAATAAACAAACACCAATCAGCAGGGCCAGGCGCGGACTGGCCCCGGCGGCCCACCGGCCCGTGGCCGGTGGGCCCTTTCCGTTGGGGGCCCTAAATTTGGACGTATTACGAAATAAGACCTCAGGGGTGTTCACAGGGGTAAAAAAAAGTGGCAAGACGGCAACGTACGTTGGCAAAAAAACGGCATTAAAAATTTTCCACTTTTTTTAATACTAGTAAAATAATTGATATTTAAATTGTTTAGGATTATTAACTATAGTTTATTCGTTGATAAATTATGTCCGTCTAAATAAATTTATATTTAAATAAATTTATAATATATTTATTTTATTTGTTGAAAATTAATTAAATAAATATGTTAAAAATCGCTATGTTGCCAAACGCATTTCCGAGATTTCTAGTATAACCAATCAGCACTCTAGGACACTATTTTTGGCGCGAAAAATAAAATTAATTAAATAAAGTAAATATTTTTTAAGCGGTGTTGCATTTGTGCTGGCGCGCCGATTTTTCGCTCTTGGTCTTTATAACGTGAGTAATTTACTGAATTTTTATTTAAGTAATTGTTAACTTTTTATATTTTTAAGCTTTAAACACATAAATATCTTAGGAGCTGAATAAAGGCCAGCAGGGCCCAGCCAGTTCAGCCTAGATCCCAAGAACCTGCATACCCAAACCTACAATCCACACCCCCAATAATTTCTTCATATACCTTTTTCCTAAACGCCATTGAAAACGTTATTCATTGATATTGTGCGCTATATAAATATATATATTATTATTATCAGAGGCGTAACTAAAAGAAGAAAGGCCTGTGGCCTACTGTTGATAATGGGCCCCTCTGTAATAGTTTAAGTAAGTGACAGTTTAGTTAGGGATTGAAAAAAGTCTCCTTCTACTTCAACGTTTTCTATGATTTTCATGAGTAACTTTCATATTGTAATATATATATATATTATATATATATATATATATATATATATATCGGGTGGTCCGAAAAAAATGACGCATTTTTTAAAAATTAATATCTCAGTAACCCCCTTCCTTATCATGACAATTTTTATATGCAAGATACTTTCAAACTTCTTTTTTTGAATGCAAGAAACGGAATTCTGATATCTTTTATAGTTTTCTCGCAATTAACAAAAGTAACAACATGGGTCAAAAAAACGAATATCATGAGAAAGGAAAAATTTAATCAGAAATTTAACTAATTAATTTACAGTAAATGATCGATTGGACCACCACTCTGTTGACACACTAATCTAAGTCTTTTCTTCCACACAAAAATAATACTTCTTACTTCATTAATGCCAATTTCTTGCCAAGATTCAAGTATTTTACTTTTTAATTCTGATTCGGTGAATTTTTCTCGTCGACCTCGGTAAACCTTCTCTTTTAGTAACTCCCAAATTGAGTAGTCCATAGGATTACAATCTGGGCTTTGTGGTGGCCACTCATTTTTCGTTATTAATTTTGGTGTATTGCTAATCAGAAACGACTGTGTGGCGTAGCTTGTATGCGACGGTGCTCCATCTTGTTGAAATATGAAATCATTTTCTTGATACAGGCGACGACAATCCGGCAACAATTTTGTTCTTAAAAGTTCAATGTAATTTGCAGAATTCACCTTTGTCTTTTCAGTTTCAATAAAATGAACATCTGTCTTGCCATTCCAAGAGACCCCTGCAGATATCATAACCTTTTTGGAGAATCTTGACGTTTCATGATACAATCTGTTTATTGAAATGTCACACTTTTTACCACGCCCGTAGACAACATCATTTTGACGGTTTCGCGGAATTTCTAGAGTGAAATCTTTTTCATCAGTGAAGACTATCTTTTCAATATCAACGACAGAGAAATTATCAAGTAACTTTCTGCACCTTGTTTTTCTTTTATCCTTAACAGTATCACTTTTTCTAGAAGATACTATTCTTTTGAAGGCTTTTAGTTTTTGTGCTTTAATTATTCGGTGTACAGAAGTCTTTCCAATATTCAAATGTTTAGCAATTGTTCTTTGTGACAAATGACTTCCTGGTTTATCTTCTTGAGAGCAGATTTTATCGTTGATGTAATCCACATTTTCTGGAACCGAAGCTGTTTTAGGTCTACCGCTTCCTGGTTTTCTGGCAGTACTTCCCGATTCGCGAATCTTCTTTAAGAGTCTTTCCACTGCATGCCTTTTCCACTTTTTGCCGGGAAACTCTTGCAATAACCTTCCAGTCTTCCATCCTTTTTCACAGTAACAATTTTTAATGAGAATACGATCTTCCTCTGACAACATCATTAAGGGTACTGACGAATTGTTAAAAAATAAAAATATCCACAATTTGACTTGTTCATTCCTGTAGAGTTTTGTAATAACTTGCAAAAATATCGCATGATATCGTATAAAAATGATATCGTATAAAAAACGGATATTATATTGCGATTTTTGTTTTTTTGACCCATGTTGTTACTTTTGTTAATTGCGAGAAAACTATAAAAGATATCAGAATTCCGTTTCTTGCATTCAAAAAAAGAAGTTTGAAAGTATCTTGCATATAAAAATTGTCATGATAAGGAAGGGGGTTACTGAGATATTAATTTTTAAAAAATGCGTCATTTTTTTCGGACCACCCGATATATATACAGTATATATATATATAAAATGCAAACCAACAGGGAAAAAGAAAAATGATTCCAAGGCCTTTCGTGTATTCAGAAGTACACCTCGTCATTCTCTGACTGCGTATTAATTAGATTTGATTTTGGTTGAGTTGAAAATTATATTCAAAACTCGCGGGGATTTACAGGTCATGACAAAATTACTAGATTTTTAAAACATCCATAAACACTTTTTTGGGGGCATAATTTACTGAAGCTTTTTGGGGGCCCTCTCAGTGACACCTGGCCGGTGGAAATTTTTGAGCCAGTCCGCGCCTGAGCAGGACTGTATTCAATTCTTATCTCAGCAAAAAGGCCATTCACATCACAGCAGTAGCAAAGAAAGCTCGATGCAAAACAGGAGTAGAAAGAAACGTATCGCAAATGCCTGTTCCTGTAGAGAGATCTTGACACTTGGGTCCAAAAGATTCCACTCTTTAAGGCGGGACGTCATAATTTCTGGTTGGGGAAATGGGGTGACGTATTGGAGCTTGCCTCGAAGTCAGCATCTTCATCGGAGGACATTAAAGGCGTTTCTTCTATTTCCTCCATGGTGGGTGGGCATGGAAGGGGTAAATCTTCATTATGGGGGACTGGGGCAATAGAAGATGGGATATTTGGATATAGGACATTTTTTGACTTTTACCTCTCTTGTAGAGTGAAATGTCTACCATGCAGAAGTAGCAATCATCGTGGTGATTGGTTTGCTTCCTCCAAATGCGAGGAATAGCAAGTGGCATGCCTTTTCTGGTACCTCGCAGCCATCCTTCTAATGTGGAACGGCAGCTTTCACAGCAAAAATGAGGTGCCCATGATTTATCTTGATCGCCCATGGGCATGCCAAACTAAATGTGATATGCTGTACAAAACTTCGTTCCTGTGTCAATTTTGTGCTTTACTTGCTTTGGATTGATGTAATGGCCGCAAACATAACAAAATGAATCTGCAGAGTGTAAGCAGGGCCTATTGGTAGCCATCACCATATAATTCTAATTCAAATATCTGAAAAATACAAAAACAGAAATAAGAAACCAAATGTGTACAAATATTTAATAATGGACCTTAAACAATAAAAACTACTAATAAACCCCAGTTTTGGGGACATTTTGAATTTTGCACTTGAAATTACTTTTGCTATCTCAGAAAAATGCGTTAAAAATGGCGAAAAAGTAAGATTTCTAAATTTGACCATATCATAAAAACTATAGTTTTTCGAGCAAAATCGATGCCAGATCTGTAATCAGCGTGGCCGGAACATATAGAAAAGATCGAAAAATCAACATAAACAAAAAATTGTTGCACAGTGTAATATTTCAGCCTCAAGGTCAGATCAGAATAATCAGAATGATAATTTGAAAAATTACAAGAGTTTATATACTAATAATTTGGTGATATAATTATTATTATTTGATGTTGACCTCTTTTGTTTTTTATTCTCAATAGGCTAAATTTTTTTGGAAAAATATTTGAAGATAAAGGTAAATTTGGGCTGTAACAGCATACTGGCAGATAAGCAAGATATTTGAAGATGAAGTCATATTTTTCTTTTAAACAGCATATTGACAGATCTCATGTTATCATGATTTGCCGAGTTAACTAAAAATGGAAATTGAAATATGCATTTTATTATGGATTAAAATTAAACATGCATATGGGCCAAAATTAAATGCTTAAAATTTAAAATTAAGTGTTAATTTAGAATTTTGGCAAGTTATGACTTCATCTTTTACAACTAAGAGAGGAAAAAATAAACATTGCAGAATTTAACACGATTACATGATTAAGCTTAATCTAGAAAATGATTAGGTAAATTAAAAAAGAAATCAGTCATCAGTTACTTAGCAAAAATAGAAAGAAAATTAAAAAATTTCCAAACTTGCATTTTATATACAGTTAAAGTGTCATGTGAGTTTGGACTTTATATGCAAAAATGAATGTTAGAATTATTCATTTTTACACACATATTAATATATATTATTTAATATATTTCGTCGCTGGGTTAAATTCACATTTTAAAATTAGATGCTATTCGAATCGTAATCTGACACGCCGAATTACAGTGTACTTCGAATTTTGGGATCATTCGTGATGCAATACTTTTTGTCATATCGTGATTCGATATTAACACTTACAAATAAGTGTTGTATTTCTCTACATTATGATGATTAATTTCAGCTATTGTGCGATTGCATATAGACGGTTTGATCTCGTAATATCGTCGTTTTTGGTGTAGCGAAAGGAAAGGGGGAGGACGAGAGGGGGGGATAGCGAGAGGGAGAGTAAAGTATCCCACGTTTGTGAAATCACCTAACTACGCTATTCCCTCACTGGCCCCCTCCGCCTGAGAGGGGGAGGGGGCCAGTGAGGGTGTGGGACTGGGGTTTAAGAGGGACTGCGTTGTTTCCACATCTCTGAGAGGGTGCAGCGGAATTATTGCAGGCGACTGACATTAAAAAAAAACCCAGCAAAAACAGCATACAATTCGAATAGAGAATGATTTTTTCCTTCCTGGCTTTTAACTGTGATATCAACTGTGATAATCCTTTGAAGCCAATGATACGAAAATGGATGAAAATTATACATACATATCGACACTAAAACACTTATTTTCCACCTCTGAAGATATAATTATGCAGTTATATATGATATTACTTAACCAACTTGTGACAAAGATTTAGGGTTTATAATATAAAAATTAGGGCCTAAACTCGAGGGCCTAAAAAATATGAGGGCCTAAGGCTCCAGCCTTATTTTCTTAATGGTTAATCCGGCCCTGTCAAAACATAAGTGCTGCATAAGACCATTTATATTTGTACAAACACATATGGAATATTGCATCTCGAAGAACGTGGAAAGTAACTGGTTGCGGCTTCTGAACAGAGAAACTCTTATGTCTTCAGCTAAAAGGTTCCATTGTTGCAGCCTCGACCCAAGAACCCAAGGTTTAGATTGCATACCAAGTCATTGAGCTCCCTTTCATTAATGAGGTGTGTCGTCTTATTGTCTCCTGCCTTGAGATGGTAAATGCTGCTGACTCCGGATCTTCGCCAGCTGATGCTATGTCCTCATCATCTTGTTACTCCTAGTTTGAGGTCGGAGTTGGAATCGGTAGTCCTTCACCATGCGGAATAGGATGGCAGAAGCAACGTCAGAATATTGAATAAGGTGTTTACTTTTACTTGAGAACTCCGCTGTTTTGGTCAGGAAGAAATATCAATCAGCCGTGTGCTCTTTTTGGTCCCTTCACAAAGGGAACCACAAAAGGCATGGAATGTCGCTTACCGTTTAGCCATTGGCACAAGTTTGTCGCACAAGACACACAACATATATGCAGGGACCAGCTTTTGTCCTGATCTCCAAGTTTACATCCAAAGTAAAAATGGTAAGCAGTTTTTACTTCAGCAAAAATAGTCTTTTGCTATGCTTTTGTGGTGAATTTGCCGCACACAACAAAAACTGTGCACATCATTCACACAGCCACGGATCCTGTTCCCGTCCATACCAAACCTGAAAAGAAAAAAAAATTTGAAGGAGTGACCACTGGACACCACAATTACGATGGGCATCGGAATAGACACGCACTATTACACTGTGTACATATGTCACTACACCGGTTATTACACATATATATTTAATTCACTGAAAACTATTCCTTAAAAATCTATAACACACCTTAAAAGCTTTGTTTTATTCATTAAATAATTTATTTTGATAGAAATACATACCTACATGGACGATGTTCTACCTAGTTATCAACCGCAACAACGCTATAGCATGTACATTACTGTAATACATATGATGACGTCATAACTAAAAATCTAGTCATGCTAGAATTTTTTTTAGTGGTATTTTTTAAATCAGCGTATTCCAATTAGTTAAAATCACCTATTTTAGTATCAGTTACAAAATCTTTGTTGACCAGTGTAATTAATAGCAGTAATGGTAAAAAGAATGAAATATTGAAGTTATTACGTCATAGGTAACCTTGAATAAGTTATGTTGACAACAATAAATATTCATTATAAAATACGGGGTGTTTCAAAAGTCCGCAATCATAGGAAATATTTTTAATGTCCACACACATATGACATATATATATATATATATATATGTTAAACACAGACCGTGCATGGAACAAGGAACTCTTCTGGGAAAATTAAATCCACTATAGTCCGAATAAGTAATGGTAAATGACAAATACCATAGTTTTTTTCCCTTTTTCATGATTTTAGCCCGACGTGGGCAACGGGTCTCTCGCAAAGAGATCCCATAAATATAGCTTCCCTCACCAGCTATCTGCAAAGCAGACAGGATCCAGCTTTGGGACGTGGATCTAGGGTTTAAAGCAAACCTAGATCCCTACACTCAGAACCTCTATATAAGTAAAAGACTCGTTGCATTCACGTCATGTTGAATAAATCAAAGAAAAAGGGGGTAACTATTGTATTTTTAGCCAAAAAAACCAAAACTTAAACCTCAACCGGGACATTGAGCGTCCACTTTTCAAGGCACGAAACACCAGGATTCCACAACCGAATATATATATGTCCCCTTTACAGCGCGAGGCCGTCCCAGCCAGGAACAGTAAAACATTAGATTACAAAACTATATATTAATATATACAAAGCAAATCAGGCTGCCTACACAAGTCATCATTACCCTAACCTAAACTTAACTTAAACTTAACCTAAACTTAACCTAAACTTAACCTAAACTTAACTTAACCTAAACCTAAACTTAAACCTACAATATTTAATACTTAAATCACTGGCACTTATAAAAAAATGGGGTTTATTCAGGGCGCTTACAAGCAGTTACGAGATCTGGCTCCCAACTCCGTCTCCTCTTTTGCAGAGGACAATTCTTAGATTACTGGTCTTAGAGTAAGCTGTGTCTCCAACCAAATCTAATACAAAAATTCCTTTACAGGGAAACCTTCGATAATACTTGTTTATTTTAAATTTTACATGCTTTAATCACCAAAATTTCCAGTTCAAGACCAGCTGTCCGCTTTCAAGCAACCAAAATTCAAAAGTCCAAGCACGCACGAAATTCAGCCACGTATCACATACCATACAACCAACCACCCAATGGATCATCCAAAAATCACAACATGCACCCTGTTACAGTACATAATATAATATAATTGAAAAATAAATATTCCTATGATTTCGGACTTTTGAATCACCCTGTACAATATTCTCTTTTTCGCTATAATTATATTCGTGGGTTTTCGTACCACCTAAAGTTAAAAGTTGAACTCATAGTTACAGCTAAATTATTTTAAACCTTTTATTGAGAAAATGATACACCATAAACGCGCTTAACAGCCCATGACGAGTGCATTTATTAGAATACAGGATACAGGATGGAGCGGCCATGAATGATGTTGCTGAGCATTTTTGGGTTCATAGAAAGACGGAGCAACCATGGCAACGGGTATGAGTTAGAACGATGCACCGCAACGAGACCTAGAACTGGAAGATTAAATGCTACTACGGAAGAACAAGATTCAGCTTCAAGTGAATCAAGTGAATCATGTTTCAAGTGATAATAATACAGGTTTTAAGTTAGATTTCAAAACAGTAAATAACCACGAAAAGCATCATTACTCAAGTGTAATACTATAATAGGGTATAAATTGTGTGCAGTGAAATTGTGAAACAATTGTCTGCTTTTCTCGACAAAAGTATAAGCAGTTTCTGATTCAGGTTCCACTGGCTTTAGTCTGAGTTAAGTTTCATTAGGCATCTACTGTGCTGTGATTTAGATTCGGGTGGCTGTTGCAATCGTTTTGAGTGGTTTGTGGATACATCTCACTTTTACGAGAGTTCAGACCATGTTCGCGAAAATTCCTTAATGAATGCTAAGAAAGTCATTCAAAAGTTACATCTTCATTGTAAACATGACATTGTAGTTCGACATCTGCGTGAAAACGAAATTTCTCATCATATTCTAGCTCAGAAACCGTTGTTGTACCGTAGAACAGTACAGGGTGTACACAAAGTCCTTTCCCGAATATAAACATTAATAATTACATGAAATCCAAAGAAAAAACAGTAATGCTTTGTTTTGCGTGTTATTGCGTAACACATCAAGTTTATTATGTTTCTCATTAAATCTCATTATCTCAACATATGCGCCGTTAGTTACACGTAGCACATCCAAGCGAAATTCGAGTTCACGCCACACGTTCGCTAACAGATCTCTCGTGAGATTGCAAATCCATGCACGAAGAGTGTCAGTGTCAGCAACGGGAGTATGGTACACATAATCCTTTACATATCCCCACAGGAAGAAGTCCAGGGGCGTGATATCGGGGGATCGTGGAGCCCATGGCACAGGCCCATCGCGCCCAATCCATCTTCCAGGAAAAGTGGTGTTCAAAAACTCACCCACGAGCAAACCCCAGTGCTGAGACTTAATGAGAAACATAATAAACTTGATGTACTATGAAGCAACATGCAAAACAAAGCATTACTGTATCCTTTGGATTTCATGTAATTAAAGGTTATAATCGGGAAAGGACTTTCTGTACACCCTGTATAATGGCTATGGAAACTATTTTTGGCCTACTGTTGTACTTTGCGATTAGAAAATATTTTCTACTGAATGTGATATTCTTACCACTAGCTGCTCCCGTGCTGGATATTATTACTTTCAAGAAAGCAACATCTAGCCCAGAGGTTCCCAACCTTTTTCAGCACAGGGCCCCTTTTCACGAAACAATGCTGGCTGATGCCTCCTCCACCTCATAAAATTTGTTAGTAAATTTTCCAGTCATATACAATGACAGTATGTTTCTATACAGATTAATATATATATATATATATATATATATATATATATATATATATATATATATACAATACATACACAAAACACAAGTATGTAAAAACGAAAGGGAAAAAAAAAAAAATCCGAGCCAACATTCAGAGCCTTAAATCAAACCATTCCCCGGACAAAGTTTTATACCTGAAAGGACTCATGCAAGAAACCGAAGCAGATTTTGCATGCCTCAAGGAAACCCATCTAAAGGACTGCCAGGCGAACTCTGAAAACTGTGAGTCGACAGAACAGTGAGACGTAAAAGGAGGATGTGCTATTTACACACGCGAAAGGCATATGGCAGAAATGACTATAAGTACTTCAAACAGCTACATAGAATCTGCAGCAGCAAAAGTTGAAAAATTAAATATGGTACTAATTGTAATGTACAGACCCCCGAAGACGCCAACCTCAAAATTCTCTGATTCCATTACAGAGGTAAGAAAATGGGTAAAAGAGCTACATTCTCCAACCCCAAATATTTTTTTCTGTGGTGATTTTAATTTTCCATTCATGAAATATAAAAGAATAGGAAAAAATATATGTATACACGAAGCCAAGGGGGCACACGGGAAGACCAGGAGCAGGCAAAAATGCTCCTAGCTCCACCCGATGAATTTATGAATTTAACACCAGAAATAACAGAAAACACAAGAAAAAACAACTGCCTAGATTTTGTATTCACAAACAACAGCAACCTAATTGATAACATAGAAATATCCTCAAGTATAATATCTGATTACATTATTGAAATAACAACCAATATAAAAGCAGCAAGAATGGAAAGAACACGAACAACAGAAAGAAGAAAATTCGAATTTTTTAATTTTCACTCCAAAGCTATAAAACTGGAAAGGTGTCGCATCCAGTATGGCAGTAATAGATTGGAAAAACCATCTCAAAGCTAAGACAACGGAAGAGAAGCTAATGACCTTAGAGGAAAAGGGGCTGGAAATTGTGGAAAGACATGTCCCAGAAATACAACAAAGCGGAAAGAGAAGCAGGTTCGAGAGACAAAAGAGGTCATTGTTCCGAAAGAGAAAAAGAGTGACTGCAAAATTAAGTAACTGTAAAGATAACAACATCAGAAAAATATTAAATGATAAACTGCAGAGTATCGATTGCATCATACAGGAACTAATTGATTGGGAAGCATACAGAAAAAGAAGACGACGCTATAGAAGCGATAAAGGTTAACTCAAAGTATTTCCATAATTTTGCGAAAAGGAAATCGAAAAATCACACGACTATCGGACCTTTGAAAAATGAAGACAATGCTTTATCTGATGATCTAACAGAAGTATCTGGAATATTAAGAGCTCAGTACGAATCATCTTCAGTATCCCAAAATCTGACAAACTGATATGCGATAGAAACGCGTTCTTTGAAGAAGAACTACAAGGGGAAAGTATAACGAACTTCGACTTTACGACAGATGATATTTCACAAACTATAGGGAAACTAAAAGCACATTCAGCGGCAGAACCGGACAAATGGAATGCCACACTGATAAAAAACTGCAAGAATGCAATCGTTGAGCCCCCTATATTCGATATGGAGACGATCACTGGACACGGGAGAAATACCGGGCATCCTAAAGAGAGCAAACATAGTCCCAATATATAAAGGAGGAGATCGATCCGAGGCCAAAAACTGTAGGCCAGTGCCGTTTACATCTCATCTCACTAAAATATTTGAAAGAATAGTTAGAGAAAAAATCTATAATGATAACCAACATGGATTTCGGTCAGGCAGATCATGCCTATCACAACTAATGGAACACTACAACAACATTATTGATGCACTTGAAAGTAATGAAAACTATGATATAATGATTCCTCTACTGAAAACACTGATCATACCAAAATTGGAATATTGCTTGGTCCTAACATGGCCATATAAAAAAGAAGACATTAGACAGCTCGAAGAGATTCAGAGAAGCTTCACAGCCAAGATCGAGGGGTGCAAAGAACTAAATTACTGGGAAAGGTTACGCGAATTAAACCTATATTTACTGGGAAGGAGAAGACACACACATACCATTATTTACACTTGGAAAATAATGGAGGAACTAGTCCCTAATCTTACTCTCAACCCTGTAACTCCCGAAAATACAGTGGAAAGTAGAAAAGGAAGACTGTGTCGTGTTCCCAAATTAAAGGCTAGACAGGAAGCATCCTTAACCCTGAAAGAAAATAGTTTTGTTGTGGGAGGACCAAGACTGTTTAATCAGTTGCCCAAAGACCTAAGGAACACGAGTGGTGTTGCGGTGGACATCTTCAAAAGAAGATTAGAAGCCTGGATCAGAACAATCCCCAATGAACCAGGCGTACCTGACTATGTGAGGTGGAGAGTACAAGAAACCAACTCACTACTTCACCAGGCCAACTGGAGAGGAGGGGCGACAAGCTTGACCTTCGTGAAGTGAGGAATCATTGCACGGAACCTTTGAAAGGATGAAAGGAAAGGAAAGATATACCTTGTTAACCTTCTTAACCTTGTTGCTGTTTCGTGCGTTGGTATCTCTTCACACGGAAGTCAAACTGGTAGCCCCGCATCTAGGTCTGGCTTGGTGGAGGAGCGAGTTGCTTTCTTGTGCTCTCCACCGTACATAGCCAGGTACACCAGGCTCATCTGGTACCGTCCTGAGCCAGGCATCTAGTCTTCTCTTGAAGACTTCAACCTTGGCCCCTGTAACGTTTCTGAGGTCCTTTGGAAGCTGGTTGAAAAGTCTTGGCCCCGTGACAACCAAGCTATTTTCCTTCAGTGTTCAGTAGGTCCTTTGTCGGGCCTTTAATTTGGGAACACTACACATTCTGCCGTTCCTATTTTCCAGTGTTGTTTGAATAGTAATTGGGTTTAGTTTTAGGTTTGGTACCAGTTTTTCGATCATTTTCCATATGTAGATTATGGTGTACCTCTCTCTTCTTCTTTCCAGGGAGTACAAATTTAGTTTACGTAGTCTTTCCCAGTAGTTCAGTTCTTTGCAGCCATCAATCTTGGCTGTGAAATGTCTATGTTTCTTATAGTCTATTAGTTTCTTCCTTTTTATATTGGGACGTCAAAACTGAGCCGTATTCAAGTTTTGGTATAATCAGTGTTTTTAGCAGGGGAATCATTACTGTCCTGTCCCTTCTTTTGAACGTTCTTAGTACCTGTCCGTCGACTCTTTTTGCTTTATTTATCGCTATCGGATTTTGTGTTTCGAATTTCGCATCATCTGTCATTATTACCCCCAGATCGATCGCTTTCGTGCTTCTCTGAATTTCCTATCTATCTGGAGCATAATATGTAGTCTGTTTAAGTTCCTCTTTTCTACCATATCTCAAAAGCTGAAATTTCTCGGTGTTAAATGACATGTTATTGTCTTCTGACCATTTGTATATTTTGTTTGTGTCCCTCTGCAAGGTCTCCACTTCATTTACATCGCTGATTTTTCTGCTGAGCTTTGTATCGTCTGTGAAGGATGTTACTATACTGTTGCTGTTTACTCTGCTCTCTATGTCTGTTAGCATGATAATGAACAGGAGTGGAGCCAGTACTGTCCCTTGTGGTACTGAGCTGCGTACTTCCGATTCTGATGATGATATACCTTGAATTTTGACGACCTGTAGACGTTCTCTGAGGAAGTTGTAGATCCATTTTCCCACTTTGCCTGTGATTCCCATATATTTCAGTTTCTGTACTATTATACCGTAATCACATTTGTCGAACGCTTTAGCAAAATCTGTGTATATGACATCGTAGTTGTCATTGCCTTCCAGTGCATCTAGGATATTGTTGTAGTATTCTATTAGTTGTGATAGGCATGATCTACCTGATCAGAATCCGTGTTGATTTTTGTTGAATCTTTCCAGTCTCTCCAAGAAATCATAAATTTTCTCTCTAACTATTCTTTCAAATGTCAGAGATTTGGTGAAGCTCATTTGACAACGCTGCATGGAAGTGCGAGTTGCCACTTTTGTGGGAATATTTCACAACTACAATACATAGTTTTATTATTGCTGTTTCAAAAAATTATTTCTAAGTGAAGCAGCAACAGTGTGTCACGTGATCATTTATGAGGGAAAGCTGGGGCAAATGCGAGTGTTCTGGAAACAGTGAATGCTTTCTTACCCCTAGTGCCCCCAACTTTCCTGAGCGCCCCCCTTACCGCCCCCTCAACTTCAGAAACGTCCCCTGGTGGGGGGCGATCTCGCCCAGGTTGGGAACCGCTGATCTAGCCATCATAAAGTAATCAAAGGATCGATGTAAAAGTGGAGGGGTGGATGTCTTCCTTTGGCCACAGGAAAAATAACTAAAACAAAAGGGAAGTTAACTGGAGAACAATACGCCATCAATTATAAATGACTTTCTTACACAAAACGTTAGAGCTTATTTAATTCTCAAGGGTCAACTCTTCTACTTAGCGCAAGGTAATAACCCAATTCACATCAGTCGCCTTGTTCAAGGATGAACTGGTGACCATAGAGAAGACGCCACACCTTTCGATTGGCCACCGAATTCATCTAACTTTAATCCAACGTTTACCAAACTGGGAGTGCAAGACTCGCTGAAGGGAAACGTGAGGCGGTTACTGACGTCACTAAATACAGGTTTTTTTTTTTACTGTAAACATGCAGCACGATTCGGTAACATGGCTGTAGTAAATATTTCTATAGTTTTTTTTTTACATTCAAGCGAATGTAAATCTTGTTCAGAAAATATACCATGTACTATTGTACTACAAGTACATTAATAAATAACGCATTCATTTTTAATGGTACCTCACCATGATTAATTATGATGCTAAGAAATTACACTCTATGAATGTCATTTGCAGTTGAAATAAGTTGGTGGCAAAGGATTGACTTTCAGTTTGAAAGGGGACCTTGGATAAAAAAAGTTTGGGAAACGATGCCTTAACTCATATGAAAACTTCTCGGGTTGCATGTCGAAGAATGGAGAGGGAGAACTTATAGAAAGGAAGAAAATCTTTTAAGATACGTACGAGAAATATGGAAAAGTTTAATATAAGAACTCCATTACCCTGAAAGACTCTTGTAGCTTCAATGTGTTGAGGACTTCAAGACGTTCTGAATGGAAATAGTAGGTAGTCATACCAACTATTAAATAGGGAAAAAATAGGGCGATCTTTTGGATATTTTTGTTAATCCAAGTGAACATTTATTTTAAAAATACATTTAATAGAATGTGGAAAAATAAGAGTGAATTTTTTGATTTATCCTCGTCTTACTGTAAAGTACAGTTTGGTTGATGGACACAAAGGCATCACAATTTCGAAATTAATCATTAATTTAACAATGTTACTCGTTCGTATTTGGTGCTTCTCCGAGTTATGTAATAAAAATAATATATACAGGGTGGCCCATAAGTAATCGGTTATAATTAAAGCGAAAATCCATCTAGCGGAGCTCACACTGACGTAATCGATTACTAAGGAAAGAATATTTGTCGAGATGGTTATATTTTCCACTTTGAATAATAATCAATAAATATTTCTAAACTTATTAGAAACTTTTTACTTTGTTTGATTTTTTTGTATTTTCGCTTTAACCCTTTCTGTCCCAAATTATTGTTTTCAGCTAAAAAAACATTTGTCACACTTAAAAATGTTAAAAATAGGTGTGGAAACATAAACGAAACTTTGTTTTGAAATTTATTTAATTAATTACACTAGAAATTATATAATTCCATTGGTACTATTAAGTAATAAGAGAAATTAACATAACTTTGGTACTTTGAATGAAACAAATAAAAGCAATTTTTGACCTTTGCTAAACATAATGGTAGACCATACTATTTTGAATGGAATGTATTAAAACAGTTTTTGTCCTTTGTTAAACATAATGGTACATCACACTTTCGCCATTTTAGACGAGGGTAACCCTTCATACATTTTCTGCAACTCTTTTTGGGTTCTAAATGCTCAGGCCAATGTCCAAAAAACTGCCAATGTTTCTATACAGTTAATTGTTACATTCAAATGACATAAGGCATCATTGAAGCTAATCTGAGGAAATTACGCGACCTTTTTCTGATGATTCCATATGGAATCGCTGGGACAGAAAGGGATAATTATAACCGATTGAGATTTATGGGCCACCCTATATATATATAACTTCTAAGCCATGTAAGTTTTTCTTTCACCGAAAAATTAATAATGTATGTAGTGAGCAAACTGTTTGCTATATTTGCTATATTTCATATTTGCTCCCCACCCCACCCCAAAAAAGAAGTATATAAAAAGCCATAGTTATGGCACCATAATGAAAAGGGGAACTAATGTAATGCTTACAGTAAAGATGAGTTACTTTTTATAAATATATTATTTCTGCTCGTATATTACTTTTTTCATTGCACATTGTACGCTCTATTTTCGTACTTTCCCACTACTTTAAGTACTACATACAAAAGTTTTGTCTAATTGTACTCTTGGTACCTAAAGTAAAGTACAGCCATTCCCTTATTTATCTACATTCGTAGATATAAAATTAATCAGTAAATTCTTTATCTGTATACAGTATGTATATAAATAAAGTAATGGAAATGCAAAAGATGTACTTTACTTAGGTGGCAAGAGTACAAAAAAGATACGTGTATTGCTTAAATTAGCGCGAAGAGATCAAATTTAGAATGTACCTATTACACCGTGACATACATTCCACTCCGCATTTTTGCGGTCGACTTAATTCCGTTCGATTTACTTTGGCTTCCTCACTTACACACGCATCAGTCAATGTACTGTAAGTTAAATAGTATATGTTTAGGGTTTACTTAAGTGAAAAGTTAACGAAAAACGAATGTTAATGCATATACAGTATGGGAAAAAAAAGTTCGCCTACACACGTACAATTTCTTAAAAGCCTAAAAAATTACTAATGGGTAATGATTGGGTTTTATTTTTGAGATTTTATTACTATCACCAAAAAGAATAAAATATTCGAGGGAAAATAGAATTACAATTGGTAAAAGAGTGTTTTGTAAATGCTATTGAACAAACTCCAAATGCTTTCGAGAACATTCATTTCATTTCGTGAACGCATCGATGTTTTTGACAGAAAATTTGTATAAATAGGCCATTGACTAAATGTATATGCAAACATGCAAACTGTTTGGACAGTGCAGTTGGAATGACAGTATGCATTATAAATAAAGTATTATTTTCTTAGATATTATGAAGGAAACTAAATGAAAAAGAGTTATGTAATTGACAATTATGATTACATGTTTGACAGTAAACGAACCACTTTGTAATTCAAAATTGCTGCTTCGCTCTCAAATTCATCACACCTTTGTCAAAAAATGGTAGTAATTTGTGAATTTGTTGTATATTTTGTCTCATCTCATTTGAAAAACACTGTATTTTATACTTTTCAGAAATTTTGGGTTTCTAGGCAACCTTTTTTGGAAGTGTACATTTATTAAAAATGTGTATTTGTTGTGTACAAACTTTAATATTGTTCTTCGTTAAAGCTTAATAATGGTGTAACTTTCAAGCGCAGAAAAAGTATGAAAACAAAGATTAAACTTGAAATGTATTTCATTTAGTGTCGATGGAAACTCATCCAGGAAGCTCATTTCCCCACTACGTCAGAGTGAATGTGTCCCCAAGGGTCACCTGAGCTCGAGCAGAAACAGGGTGAGTGGCCGGCCGAACCCCACGCGATGCCAGCAGCTAGGAGCGAATTCACAGCCTTACCGCTAGGAGCCCGACACCGCAACCACTAAGTTAACTGAGCGTTCAATAGTGTTGATGAAAGTGATGAAAATCAATTTTGATGATGTGACCGTTCGTCGTATCTAATCTGAAATCTTTATCAACAAAAATATAATTTGTGACTATTCTAAAATGTGGAAATGTCATTTGTAATTAATTCGTTATTAGCAAGAAGCTACGGTATATAATAAGCAGAATTTTTTTAAAAATTTCTTATTCAGGAAGCAGAGGCCAAGGGCGAACGCATGCCAAAATGTCCCCCCCCCCCCACCTTGTAGATGAAGAAGACAGCCAAAATCAAGGGTCAAGGTTTTCGAGATGCCTGGACACTAAGTTTGATAGATGGGAGGTCATAGACAGGAGGAGAGATGGATTGAGGAAGATTGCTCCAGATTTGGCAGGTTGAGTAAATGAAAGCTTGAAAATACCGATTAACCCTTGCGTTAGGGTTAGCGAGTTGGAAGGAAAAGGAATGAGAATTTGTCGAAAGTCTGGTACTGCGTGCTCTCCTTAAAGGAGGAGGCATGCATTTAGAGAGTTCAGAAGAGCAATGTTCGTTATAATAGCGATAGTAAAGAGAGAGTGAGATAACTTTGCGGCGGAGAGAGAGAGAGACTGAAGACAGTTAGTAAGAGGCAGAGAAATAATGAGACGAAAGGTCTTTGATTTCATCTGGTCAAGTAGAGCTGTGCGGGTTCAGCCACCCCACACATGAGAAGCGTATTCCATACAGGGGCGGAGAAGACCCCTGTACAGAGACAGCAATTGAGTGAGGGTGAAGAAACTGCGAAACCGGTACAGCACACCTAAACTCTTAGAAGCTGTTTTACAAAGAGAGTATATACTGTATATACTGTAGTATATATTGTATAATATATACTGTAAAAAAGGAAACGCCAAGAATGTTAAGAAAAGAGGGTGGATTCAGATGTGTATTGTTGAAGGTAAGGGGATAGTCGTGTGGAAGATTGTGACGAGTAGACAGATGAAGAAACTAAGTTCTTGAGCCAATGAAAGCCAAAAGGTTTTCCCTACCCCAATCAGAGATGGTAGAAAGATCAGAGGTCAGGTGTATCATAGCCGTCCTACGCGAGGCATTGAGTGTCTCTTGAGAGGGATGCTTTGTGAAGCGAGTGGAGAAGTGAAGAATGGAACAATCGGCAAAGGAGTAGATAAGGACAAGAAGTGCGACTTAACAAATCATTGATAAATAAAAAGAAAGCAGTGGGTCAAAACAGTGGGTGACAGGACATAGCGTTAGGAGAAGAACAGCTATAGATCGCCCAGAAAAGAAATTAGAGATGAAAGCACAGATATATGGATAAAAACCAAAAGAGGGCAGTTTGGAAATGAATGATTTGTGCCAGACTCTGTCAAAAGCTTTTGATATATCTATCGCAATAGCAAAGGTTTCACCGCAATCCCAAACGAAACATGACCAAAAGTCAGAGAGATATGCAAGAAGATCGCCGGCAGAGCGTCCTTTGCGGAACCCATACTGACGATCTCAAACAAGATTATGAGAAGAGAGGTGTTTAAGAATCTTCCTATTAAGGATAGATAAAAAAAATTAGAAAGGTACGAAATCAAAGCAATTGGAGGGTTGAAAGCGGTCACCCTTCTATGGGACAGGCTGAATGAAAGCGAACTTCTAACAAGAAGGAAAGGCACCAGATGAAAGACCAAGCTGAAAGAGTTTGCTTAGATTGGGTATTAGCACAGAAGCACAGTTCTTGAGAACAACAGGATGGACACCATCAGGATCGTACGCCTTAGAGTTTAGCCGAGATAGGGCAGAAAAACATCTTTAGAAGAGATTCTAATTTCAGACATAATTAAATCAGAAGGAGGAGGAGGAGATGGAGGAACAGCACCGGAAAATTTGAAAGAAGAGTTCAACTTTATCAGGAGAAGAGACGGCAACTGAGCCGTCGGAATGGAAAGAAGGAAGGAAAGAAGTAAAGTTGTTGGAGAGGTTCTTGGCTGGAGGCCAGAAAGAGCAAGAAGAATTAGAATTAGATAGGTTTTCACATTTTTGGCGAGTCGATCTGTAGACAGCTCGTTACCACGACGACCCATTGCTTACTAATGGCTCGTACAGTCATTCATCTTTCAGGAAGATTCACAGAGAGAATTCTAGAATTCAAAATTGCCAACAGTTTGTAATCAATAAAAAGTCAAATACAAATAAAAATTTAAATTCTTCAAGCCTAAGGTGGACACACAAAGTATTAAATAATTTTGTAAGTAAATGTACAAAAACTTTTGCATTTTAATTTTTTTATTTTCCTCAAATTCTTTGATGTTTTACCTTATATGTTGGAGTTAAACTAATTTTATTGTGTTAAATATTTCCAAACGAACGGTAAACTTTTTATAACTATCATATGCGCAGTACAAAAGATAAGGACGAATATAACCGAACTAGTTCTCTGTACGAATACTTTTGACCGCCCCTCAATACATAAAATGTGTATATTTGTGTGTGTTTTAAATTGAGCCTCCAATTATGTGAAAATTAAGTTAATAAAGTGATTCTTTAAAACATTTTAAAAACTTGAATTTCATTTGTATTAACATACATAATTGTCCAAACTAAACCTGCATATGGTGATAGTTACAATTTTTTCTATTTTCCTTTCACCTCAGTAATTACAATAATTCTCTAAATTTGTGCACCAACAAAATCTACAGTCCTAGAATGTTAATTTCGTAATTAGTTAATTAGTTAATTTCAACAGACGGACAATTTTTTGTTTATATATATATATATATATATATATATATATATATATATAACACTGGAAACTGTATTTTTGGGTGAGCAAGAACAATTGCATTATACTGTGTCTCAATTCTCATGGCAGTACATTACAGAGTTTTGAGCATTGTATTCTGACAGTATGTTTCACCTTCATTCTGATGCCTCTTTCCTCCTGCCGCAACTTGGAAAGTGCAGAATCTACAGTATAACTGTTCTTTCATTCCAGTGCGTTTTTATTTCGTTTCTAAATTCTGGAACCTATTCCTCAAGCTTTTTCCTTGCATATATTATGTATCGCTCACGTCTTCTTTCAAGGGGATATAGTTTTTTGAAATTGCAGTTGTGAGCAGTTGTTTTCATCTTTTGTTTCCTCTTTCTTTAGACTTTTAAAAGTCCTTTGTATGGCTTATACGTTTGCAATGTTTCGTTTTCTGTATGGGCTTGTGAGTACTGAGCAATATTCAGTTACTGGTAGGACTAATCTCTTCCATACTTTTAGCATGATGTTTACTTTGCTGCTGCTGCGGAAGCTCCTTCAGATAATTCCCATTATTATTATTCTTGTTGTTATAAATCCATTAGTGTAATGATCTCTTAATTCTATACGCATCTGTTGATATTATTACTCGTAGATCCGTAACTTGTGGATTTGGTGTAATCTATTTACCTTTGATTGTGTTGTACCCTTTCTCTCCTAGTTCCTTGTTGGTATCATATTTAATGAGGGAATTTTTCTTCACTGACCTTAATATTTTCTTCAACCCATTCCTTATTGTATACTGGTATACTGGTATACAGTATACCAGTATACCAGTATTCCTCAGTATACCTATACTGGTATACTGAGGAATACCGTCAATGAAACGTAATTCAACATCATCTTTATAATATATACATCTATGTCAGCATCAATCATTACTATAAACAATGTTCTTAGGAATGCACCAGACGGCAATTGAAACTTCAGACTTTATTCCATGCAACTATTCGCTGTATTTTTTTATTAAAAATAAATTAAAGCTTCATATTCCCACCTTTTCATAATTCCTGTTTTTTAAGCTTATTCCCCATAATCTGACGATCACAGTTATCAAAGGCTTTACCAAATTCAATATACATTACGTCTAAATTTTGTTTTGGACATAATGCTTCCACCTTTTTTCTTGGTGGTCTAACCACTGTGAGAGGAATGACCGTTCAGCTAGTTTGGGTTAAATAGTTCCGTTTCTTTTAGGTGTTACGCATTTTTGTCTCTAATTACGATTTCAATACTCTTTCTAAGGTGAGAAGTGAGTGCTACCGATCGATAATTTTTCGGTATTGTTCCGTAATCGCCTTTGTATTTTGAGTCAATGTTCATATTCTTTAACCCTTTCCTGGGCGGAGGTCTTTTCCAAGAGTACTGTATGGTGTCAGCCAGAACAAAATCAGTAAAGTGCCACTTCCCCGCTAAAGGGTTAATGTGCGTGGGATTTGTCCTGTATCGAGATATCCCCTTGCTCTGATATCTTTTTCTCGCATTTCTTTAGAAACAACACTTCAGGCCTGAGATTTTTTATAATTAAGATACAGAATTAATTTCATCCCTTTCCGAGAACTGAAAAGCTATCGATAGATTCATATATGTATTGTATATAGTTTTGAATGATTTGTGAAAAATTCATTCGGATTTTCTATTTTCTTATCGAGTTTAGTGGTGCTAAATACAGGACTGAGCTGTTCTTTAGTCAGTTCGTTGATTTTTTTCTGGATCTTTTGTTTTACCGTTTTTACCATTTTTTAAACGGTCCAATATTTGTTTTATATTTCCTTTTTCCTTCTCGCGCAAAGGCGTAAAAATATTTTTAAAATTTTCTCTGTACCCTCTATTCTAGCCCGTTTGTTTTGGGAATGAATGTATGTATGTATGTATGTTTTAAGTTTATTTCTGTTTCATATAATAATTTTTTCCTAACTTCAATCTTCAGTTTGTTCTACATTTGTGAATCTTTTTTACCGTTTGTTTCCTTTGTCTAAATAGAATTCTGATTTTTCTTTCGAGCTTATTTCGCCTCCTTTTAAGTCTTTGAATTCTGTCTTCTTCTGATATGTTGCCATGCATAAAACTTCTCAACATGAAATTTTATGAATGGAAAGTTAAAATTTCCACAAATTAATATAATTAGTGTTGGGATTTTAAGTGCTCTCGTGTTTTCTAATTACTGTATAGCAAATTTAAATCCATTTTCTGTGATATTTCGTGGTCTGTGTACGTTCATAATGATTAGGCTTAATTCTTTGGCTTCTAATTTATTTACGAGCACTTCTTCTGTGTACGTATTTTCATATAAATACATCAGCCTTCCCCTCTTCTAAAATATCTTTGTTGTAAATAAGCTGCAAACATTTATTGCTCTATCGGAGTTTCTGTTGTTTGATTGGGTTCTTTATCCTCCTTCGCAACATTTAAGGTCACATGGTGGAGAGAACCTACAACTTTACGTGGGATCGGAACCACGGGTCACTACATAATCTGGACGCAGAGAACGGTCTCTTATCCAATTATTCTCCAGACCCATTGTCGCTTAACTTCGCTGATCGATGGGAAGCGGTGTTGCGACATCGGACACGACGTAGCCCTATTTTGGAATCTTCAATGCGCTTCTCACGGGCTTTTCGTCTAATATTTTAACTGAAAATTAAGTATTAAAGATTTAAAATGAAAATGACAAACCTAACTTAACCTACCGTAGCCTAATCGGGCATAATGTAACTTAACCTAATCTAATTTAAACTAATTTAGTATTAATTAAATAAATTTGCTTAAGGTTGAACTTTTCGACATTATGCATGTTTAGAAATGTTGGTTCCGTTACATCGAACAATATATGTTTGTTTCCTGAGCTAAGCGTTGCAGGTACTGTAATTTGCACCCTGCTTCGCGTATAATTTTACTGGTTTGTTCTTTTCTGGTTGGTGTTTGCGAGTGGATCGAGGTACTTGCGAGTTCTGGGAATGTGGGCCTTGATACTATTGCGCTTGTTGAATTTGCTGCGCTTGATTTTGCAAAGGTACTGTAGATAGTGGATGTATTGACAGTGTCCACAGGATGGTCTTTTCTTGTTTTTTTTTATGGTTTTTATTTCCTCTAAATAAAATGTTCTTCATTAATCCTACGCTCTCCGCTTTTATTCAGAATGGAGATTTTTTCCTGTTCTCTTCTTTCTGTTCCTTGAACATGGAAAAGTGGACTCGTCTTATCTAGAACTTTTCCCTCTCTGACTGAATGTCTATACACATATTGTTATATTGTGAACCGCCAGTCCTCAAAGCCTTGAAACATTTTTTTAAGATGAAAGTACATGCATCTGGGAGCCATATTTGCATGATCCTATTTTATATAATATTCAGAGATGATCACTTCCTTTGATTCATTTTTACTGTCTTTATTGGTTTTGTGAAATTCGATTCCTTTCTTTTGTTCTTGCGTACCTTCCTCCCTATTTCGTGATCGCTTAATCCTCTCTATATTTTCATTCTTATCCTCGTTAATATTTCAATATTCGTTTATACTCGTATTTATATCTGACTTCGTTATTTTCCCATATACTGAGTTTCGTTGACTTTCTTGTTTAAAGTCTTGATATTGTTATCTGGTACCAACTGTATGGTATTTCTCTAATTAAAGGGTCTTCCGTATTACCTTTTAATACGGTTTCCTTATTTTTATTTATTTGTTATTATGAACTTCCTCATTCTTTTCATGGTTCAGAATTTGTATATTTAATGTATTCTTTTCTTCACTTAAATTCTTATTCAGTTTGTATTATCGTTTTAATCTCCTTCAAGCATTCCACGTAAACGTAACTATAAAGTGTTATGAGTTTATTATTCGGATGTATAACGCGAATAATTTTATTAATTTATATACAGGGTCTTTATAAAATTCTTTTGAGGTTTCAAAAATTAATAACTTTATTTCTAGACAAGAGAGAAGAAAACTGTAAAAACCATTTAAAAGCTAATATTTTAAACATTTTTAAGCGCATAATAGTATTACTTCAGGTTTCAACTACTCCACCATCCGCACCAATACAATTTTCAACTCTTGTTCTCAAAGAACTGAAAATATTCTCCAGATGTTCTTGCGTTATGTTTTAACTGTTTTTTACCATTTTCTTCCGCTTAGTTTAGAAATAAAGTTATTAATTTTTGAAATCGCGCGAGGATTTTATAAAGACTACAGGGTGGACCATAAGTCCCAATCGGTTATAATTAAAGCGAAAATATAAAAAATTAAACAAAGCAAAAAGCTTATAATAAGTTTAAAAATATTTATTGATTATTATTCAAAGTGGAAAATCTAACCATCTCGACAAATATTCTTTCCTTAGTAATCGATTACGTCAGTGTGAGCTCCGCTAGATGGATTTTCGCTTTAATTATAACCGACTGTGACTTGGGGGCCACCCTGTATCCGAATATATACCTATGTAGTGGTTAGCGTCGCTGACTACGAATCCATCGGCCCGGATTCGAGACCCGGTGACGGCAGGCGGCGCGCAGCAAAACCCAGCTGTTCATCCTTCCACACAATAAAAAAATTTGGTTGATAGATAAATAGGTACCTTGGGTAGCCTAGTAGTTAAGACACTGGGCTGCTGGTGGGCGTAGTTCGAATTCCACGTTAAACTGGAAGTCTAAGGTGGAGTGACAAGCTTGACTTTTGTCAGAATGAACAATTCGGGCGGATTTGTTGTGGGTATATATATACAAATGGAAGTACTCGAAAGTACACTGTAAAAATTAAAGCGGCTTTCCTGTCCCCAAATTACGATGTCCTTATTTCTTTGACATCACACGAAAATATTCCACTTTTAACGGAGTGAATTAAATTTAAATTTTAAGGAAAAAGGAAAACGAGTGACGCGTAAGTTTCCTTTTTCCTTCCTTAAAAATTTAATTTAATTGACGCCATTAGAAGCGTAATATTTTCGTACGATATCAAAGAAATAATTACACTGTACTTTGGTGGCAGATAAGATGCCACGTCTTAAATATCAGGAAAAATTTCCTTTAATTTACAGTTTTTAATTTTTTATACGTACCGTCAATTACCCAGTCGAAGTATACTGAGGCCAGAATTCGTATCACACTGATAGAACTGCAGTATCCTGCAATCCTGTTATGAGGCGAACATAAATTCCTCCTCGTAAATAGAGTTTATTAAATCGACTGCCACGAGTGAAAAAATATAATCAAGCTCGATTGACTTAATTCTATCTAATCCGTTCTAATCTTGAATTTTACCACGCGCTTTTAATTACCACGCGTTTAATTAATGAACTATATAAGTATTGCGAGCGAATAAGATCGACAGATTTAGTGACATCATGCGCATTAAGACCAAGTTTTGCTATATTAAAAGTTTAAAATTTTCAATTCACTGTAAGCGCCATTGATGTAATCTACCCTATCAAGAAAACAGAAAATACTACTTCAGTGAGCGATAACACTGGTATGCATATGAAATTTTTTTGTCTGCTGTGAGGGTTTTTTCAACTCATATTATATAATTCGACCATGCTGAATTCGAAAATGACATTGGTTTTCCTCAATCAGGTCAGGTTTTTTCTCTATTGGCCATTTATTATAAGTCCAATTTTATCCCCAAATTTATTGATTTTTTTAGCTTAAACACTGTAGATACGAGTAATATTATAAGAACACTCGTGAAAAATGAAAACATTGTGTGAATAAATACTTTTATTCATACAATGAATATGGAAAAAAGTTTATTGAGGAAGGAATGAAGTTTTTTTGGCTTTCCGTCTGTGTTTTTCTTCGGGCACGTCTCGCTTCAAACACCAGCAATAGTCCGCCAGCATATTGATATCCCAGTTTCCCTGGTACCTCTCTTCCATTATTTTGATATCTTGGTGAAATCGTTCACCCTGTTCCTCACTATAATCCCCGCAATTTTCAGGAAAATAGTCCAAGTGGGACCACAAAAAGTGCATTTTTATGGACATGCGCGACTCATGAGCTTTGAAAGCTTCCATCAAGTTTTCGACAACGGACTCGTATTCTGGACTTCTACACTTGCCAAGAAAATCAGTGACAACTGATTTGAATGCCTGGGAGGCATTCTTCTCAGTTGGAGTCATTGCGTTTTCGAACTGAGTATCCTTGATCAAGGTTCGAATTTGAGGACCATCAAAAACCCCAGCATTTAGTTTAGCATCAGATATATGAGGAAATTTACTCTCGAGATATCGGAATGCTGAACCCTCCTTATTCATTGATTTGATGAAATTTTTCATCAAGCCCAACTTAATATGAAGTGGTGGGAGCAAAATTTTTGTTGGTGGTACAAGGGGCACTGAAACGACATTATGCGACCCAGGTTCAAAATTCTCTCTGGATGCCCATTCACGCTGTGCATAGTGCTTCTCATCCGCTCGGCTATCCCATTTGCAGAGGAAACATGGGTATTTCGTGTATCCCCCTTGCATTCCCAATACAAATGCCACAATCTGAAAAAAATGAAAATATTTAAAGAATTTAGAGAATTTGTTCTATCAGATAAAAAAATCTATGCATTGGACTGTATCACTTCTGTGGGGAAGTTAAGTGTTCTTATACGCTCTCAAATAACCTTTGGAAAAGCAACATGGTCAATAGCAATAGTTTACTTATGATATTAGTATTACCTTCAAATCTCCACAGATCCTCCAGTTATGTTGGTCGTATACGAGAGCATCCAGTAAAATTTTCATGTTATCGTAGCTCTCAGTAAGTTGTACGGAATGTGCTACAGGGACTGATGCAACCCTATTCCCAATGTTGAGAAGTACTGCTTTCAAACTTCGTTTAGACGAGTCTATAACTAGCCTCCATTCTGATGCGTTATATGGCAGGCCCAAGGATTCGATTAGCCCCTCAACATTGCAGCAGTACACTAAGGAAGAGGTATTTTCGTGCACTGCAAAAAACTTGCGGAATTCTTCCTCTCGTTTCCTATACCAGGAGAATGTTGTTCCCGGAGCCAGCAAGTTGTCCTCTCGAAGTCGTGAGCCCAAGATCTCGGCAGCTAATTTGGAAAGTCCTAAATCCCTGGTAAGATCATTAAGTTTGGCCTGGTTGAGAGGCCTCGGCTCATTTGAAGCGGTATTTTGAGGTATATACGACTGGGACTGGTCATTGACATTGGTCATTGATTCATCATCAGAATCATCGAAGTCCAGGGTTTGAGGTGGGTCGGGTATTGGAATTCCAGGACCATGGGGTACAGGTCTCATAGCAGAAGGAATGTCAGGGTATACAACAATGTGTTTATTCTTCTTGTTAACTCCTGAAAATAGAAACACAGAAACATGGATATACAACTTGCATATGAAATAGAAGAAGCATTCAGACAGTGGCGGCTCGTGAGGGAAGGCTGCGGTCTGTAAGATATGAAATAGGTCGATGGAGTCTGTATACAATCATTGTATATGTAAATGTAACTTGTATAACAATATGTATGTGTAAATGTATTTTCTATAACAATATGTATATGTAAATGTATGATTACCATTATGGTGAATATTATGCTATATATGGTGAATATTATGTCAAGTTTCATACGAGGATTTCAAAATATTTAAGAAAAATAAATTTATAAGCCCACCTTGGAGGTTTGTCATGCAGAAATAGCAATCTGTCACGTGATCCTTTCCTTCTCTCCAAATCATGGGAATTCCAAAAGGCAAAGATTTCGCTCTGCCTTTGCTCCATCTTCTCAAATTTTCAATGCACGTCTTGCAGCACATATGAGGGGCGAAATTTTTGTCCTGGTCCCCTAGCTTAATTCCAAAGTATGCTCTATACATTGTCTTCACAAATTTAGTGATTTGGGACTGGTTATTTGGCATGGTAACCGTCCCACATATGTAGCAGAATCTATTGGGATCATTTTTACACGCTCTATTCATTATGAAATATTTTATCTATATGCCTGAAAAGTAAAAAAAGATATTATACAAGTGAAACAAGTGATGATAGATGTTACTGTTCCAATTCTGCTTTGACAAAATCACGAAAAATTCTATTTTACTTATGAGGCCATAGCCGGATAACCTGAGCTGATTGAGAAAAACGGATTGCAGATTCGAAATCAGCAGGAAACACTCTATAAAAATCACTTACAAAACCCTTGACAGCAAAATTGATGCATACTAGTGTAATAAATGCCTCTCTATCACCAACGTAGAAATTCTAGCCTCAGTGCAGTGAATCCCAAATTTTGTGACTGACTGTACGTTTGGCGCATTCTTTCACATAATGGCCAGAAATTAATGATACGAAATACTAAAATTGTATTGTATCTTTAAACTACACTACATTAAATGTCGATGTGACCAAGAAAAGAGAGCGGGAACGAGAGAAACTTACAGTAAATAGAAGTGGTGGAAACGAAGGAGAAAAGAGAAGAGAAAAGAGAACGTGAGTAGGAAAGGGTATTTACCGGGCACAGCCAGGCCTGCGCGGAGTTACGAACGAGCTCTCTTTCCAGGTTTGGTGTTATGGGGGTAAATATAGGCTTTTATTATATAAACGCAATATAAATGATATATTATTCTGCGTAATAAATTCTACTTATTCTGATTCTGATTCCCTTTTCTTTACTCACTCCATTCTATTTTATGTCTTTACTTGACATGGTAACGTTGGTCGCCGGCTTAAGAGACAACACACAATGGCGGACTACTTATAACGGGATATGACACGTACGTTCCCTTCTTTTTTTTATTTAGTTAATTTTAAGCGCATAATAAAATGGGGAAATAAGCGATTATTAATTCAACCCCCCCCCCCTCACACACACACACACACACACAGTCGACCTAAGCTGACTACAACTTACTGCAATTACATTTCCTAGTACGCACTATAAATATCACATCTCGCGTTCACAGCATCAAGCAACAGTCTCTTTTGAGCATCTCGGAAATGGCTGGTGTGTGGAGGCGTGCCCCAGGTGTGCCAACTGGGTGACTTTTAAAACTCCTTTCTTTCTTAGCGGTTAACATAAAAAATAACAAATTTCATTAATTTTATTCCGTTTATCACAGGAGGGATCCGAACCTCATGGTTTACTAACCGAACAAGGAGGCTAGCAGGTCCCCTAAAATATTAACAACAGATGCCAACGGTGGGACGCTGGCACATTTTTGCAGGATGTAGAAAGAAACTCTACAGTATACCTCCTACAAGGCCAAGCAACCACCACCTCTCTCACCGATCTCAATATATAAGTACTTCTATTCTTAATTATACCTTTTGATTTACAATTATTTTATATATAATATTATAAAAGTAAGAGGTGATTCTTCGAATTTCTTATTCCTTCAGTAGAAACTGTTGTTGGCATTTTAATAATTCATTACCCGGTTAGATGGGAAAAAAGAAGTGATTTTACCAAATTTCTGGAAAACGTTTTTGGCTGTCACCCATGCATCGAAGTATTGCTTAAATCATATTTTAAGGCCCTCACTTATACAGGAAATACATGAAGTGCATAGAAACTAGCTTATTTCAACTCTTCAGAGTTGAGGAGTAGTTGAAATAAACTCGAAAGCGATCAGAGAAATTACTTTTCTTATTTTGTTCGGAGCGATATATACACAGGGTGTTTCATAACATGTGGGACACACTTTCAGGATGGACCCAGAACCTGAAAACAATGAACAAAGTTTATATAAACATATGCCTGAAATTGCTTTGTTTCCGAGTTACAGCCCGTTTTATGTTCCAACAATTCTTTCCGCAAACTATTTACAAACACTGCTTGCCGACAATGTGAGTGTGTACGAGACTTATTTCATGTATGGCCTTGCCGATTATAATGTTTCGTACACTCTATGGCATGTTTCAATATCGTTGTTATATGCTTTCCACATATCGCTTATGATGGTAGACCCTGGAAGAATGCTAGCCTTGATGCAGGGTTCTAGTGTTTATCTGTCTCTACGCGGAACGGCGTTTGTGAATATTTCCAACTGTTTCCTTCTCTGCGGTTAAGAACTCGATAACAGCTCTCTGTTTACGACGCACATCAGACGCCATTTTCAAAACTGCGTTAACCATCGGTTTTATATAACGGCGTTTAAAAGCGGTTTTATACAAGGAGGGGAGGTTCAAACTAGAAAAATCCGGTTATGTGAAGTGCAGAAAGTTCAAACTTACGACCCAAAGGACATTTCAGCCCAATGGCCTATTATTTAGCTATAAAAAAAGGGTGGGGAAAAATATATTGACTGCCCCTAGTATTTTTATTTAAAATTTTTACAGTTCATAAAACTGAAAAGATCCAGTAATTATAATTAAGTATTTCATCATCTACAGTAATTGTAATTGTAATTAATTACATTGACCAAGTAATTGCCCCATACCCGACATATATACTTACTTATTTTAGGTGAGTTCGAACGACGGTTCAGGATCGACCTACGGTCGACCCCTCTGCAACATCCCGCCTCATTTGCGGGATTTGGTGAAGGAGGGAATTGCTGTCTGATCTCCCCCTGCCGTCGTAGCCAGCCACGCATGGCTGGTCAGGGATTTTGCACAGGAATCTGTCCAGCTGGTTCTTGAAGTTATTCAGGTCGGTGTGCTGGAGATTCCTCACTTCTTTAGGTAGGACATTGAAAAGCTTTGGACCTCTTATTCTGAGGGTATTTTCCATCTTAGTTATCATGGCCCCTTGACCCACCGCAGCTGGGGACCGTACAAAATCTGCCTCTTCTCTCATTCCAGTTTATCTCTATTTCATTTCTAAGGTTAGGGACAGAGCCCTCATGTATTTTCCATATATATATTATTGTGTACCGCTCGCGCCTTCTTTCGAGAGAGTAGAGTTTCAGTGATTGTAGTCGAGACCAGTAGACTTCACCTTCCGTTTCCTCTATCTTAGATGTAAAGGTCCTTTGTATAGCTTCAATGTTCGCAATGTCTCGTTTTCTGTATGGGCTTGTGAGTACTGAGCAATACTCAATTATTAGTAGGACTAGACTCTTCCACAATTTGAGCATGATGTTTGCTTTTCTGCTGCGGAAGCTCCTCCAGATGATTCCCATTATTTTTCTAGCCGTTGTAATTTTGATGTTATGGTGCTCTCTGAATTCTGCATCCGACGACATTATTACTTCAAGATCCCTGACTTGTGGATTTTTTGTTATTTGTTAGGCTTGCAGAGTTTTGTGCCCTTTTTCTGTAGCTCCTTGTTATTACCATCTCTTAGAAGTTGGAATTTTTCTTAGTTGAACTTCATATTGTTGTCTTCTGCCCACTGGAATAGTGTTTCAATGTCGTTTTGTAATCTTTCTATGTCACCTTCGTTCAATATTTCCTTGCATATCTTTGTGTCATCTGCGAAACATGATACAATACTGTCATTGATATCTGCATCAATATCTGCAGTCATTATTATGAACAGCAAAGGAGCTGTCTATTTCCGAGACTTCCGATTTGACTCCATTTACCACCACTCTTTGTATTCTTTGCTTCAAGAAATTAAATATCTATCTTCCCAGCTTTCCAGTAATACCTGTATTCTTAAGTTTGTGTGCTATAATTCCATTGTCACATTTATCGAAGGCTTTAACAAAGTCAGTATAGATTACATCTATGTTTTGTCCTCGACACAGTGTTTCCAATATTTTCTCCTGGTGGTCTAATAGCTGTGATAGGCATGATCTTCCAGCTCTGAAACCATGTTGATTTGGGTTGTATAAGTTCTTTTCTTGTAGGTAGTAGGTAGTTTCGCTTCTAATTATACGTTCAAAGCACTTTATAAGGTGAGAGCTACGGGCCGATAATTCTTGGGCATTGCTCTGTTACTACCTTTGAATAAAGGGGCAATATATATATATATATATATCGGGTGGCCCCACAAAAACGCCTTGGGATTTGAATATCAATAACTTCAAAAATATGCAGTTCACACTTCCAAAATTTACAAAACTTTTACCTCAATCTATTGATAAGCCATCATAATAATTTCAGACCTCTACATAAAATACTTTTTCCACAGCTGAGGGAACAATGAGGTATGGTGAAAAAAACGAATATCATAAACTGAAGAAATTTTATTATTCACATCTTATCAACAAATATGATCAGTATGTCCACCGTCCTGCTTACAAACTAATCTTAACCTTTTCTTCCACGACATGATACATTTTCTGATTTCTGTTAATGTTATTTTGTCCCAACATTCGAGTATTTTTTTCTTTAATTGC